>SNQJ01S0007428.1:106494-136119 GCA_010110895.2 Picea sitchensis | reverse complement strand
TGGAAAATAAAAAATAAAAATAAATTTCAATAATTAATTGAATAAAATTTAACAAAACATTACCATATATTAGTAATGAATAAGATATTTAATATTAATATTATAGGATAGATATCATAAATTTAATTTATAGTTTATTTATTAATATTAATATAAAATAATAGTTACAAGTATATATCCATTTTAACTATAGAGTCAAGAAGTATCAAATTCTAGGTACAAACCTTTATTATCGTAAACAAAATCAAAATTCTAAAATTCCAAATTTACATTTAAAAACATTAAAAATAATTGTTTATACTATTATTTAAGTAAAAAGTGTTATAGCATTATATAAATTACTATAATTCTTGGTACAATGTTATAATATTCTATAAATTATTAAATCTCATATTGCGTGGTCGAATCTGTTGGCAAATGTTTAATAGATAGCGTATGCTTGTCATTGATGGCAAGTACAACAATGAAGATGGCAGGATCAGAATGTGTATCGATGGACAAACAGGAACAACGTAGGCTCAGGAGGAATTAGTGCAGAGTTGAAATTCTTCCAAGTAAGAAGGATGTGTAAACTTGGAGGAGAAGCGTCGTTGATCATTGGATACCATCCAAAATTCCCGACAGCATGAGGGCCGTCAGATATGAATAAAAACAAGAAGAGTGCATGTTGAAGAGAAGGATAGATCTCAGGCGTTAGATTTGAGCGAACTCGGAAACTCGTGAGTGGAAGAGCCGAGGATTTGGTGTTAAACTTCGTGAGGCGCAAGGTCGTGAAGCAGTGAAGTGGCGAGAAGATCAGGACCGTCCATCTGTGAAGGACGCGTGGCAGAGATCGGAGATATATCCCAAACTCTGGGGTTCACAGGATAAAGGCCCAAGTATTGGGTGTTCAAAGTCGCGAGGCATGAGGTCGCGAAGCAACGAAGTGGCGAGAAGATCAGGGCCGTCCATATGTGAAGGACACGTGGCAGAGATCGGAGAGATCTCGCGAACTAGTGGGTTCACAGGATAAAGACCCAAGTATTGGGTGTTCAAAGTCACGAGGCGCGAGGACGCGAGGCGGCGAAGTGGTGAGAGATTTATAGCCATCCATCTGGGGGGAGAGGTGGCGAGAGATCGAGAGATCTCGCGAACTCGAGAGTTCACAGGTTGAGAGTCCAAACATTGGGTACTCCAAGTCGCGAGGTCACGAGGTAGCGACAAAAGGACAACCGTCGGATCTGGATCACAGGAGGACCATTGGATTTGCACGGGGGATCACACATGGCGAAAGATCGTCATCTCGCTGACTGGAAAGTCAAAGGAACAGCGAGATACGAGATCGCGATTTAATTGTGGTTTGTTGGATCAAGAGGACACATGGCAAAATATCGTCATCTCGCTGACTAGAAAGTCAAAGGAACAACGAGATGCGAGATCACGATAAGATCCTGACCATCAATACATCAAAAGATGTGGACCGTTGATCTGAGCTCCATCTTAGAGTCTCGTCTATCGCGACTTGGAGTAACGAAAATCTCCAACGAAGGAACAACGAGATGCGAGATCACGATGAGATCTGGACCGTTGATTCACCAAGATCATGAACCGTCGATCAAGGTCGATGAAGATCAAGAGTTCGACTGTCTCAGAGAAGAAGAAAAGTCTTAAACTGCCAGAGAGACTGAGGAATCTCAGCATAACATACAGTGATGTTGGACACGTGGGGAGAACCACCAAATAAGCTCAAGAGTCACGATGATAATCAGACAGAGCACTCGAGAGGTGGAGGATAACGGTGTCGAGTCATCATGCAGAGGCATTGCGAACACTGCATGCACAAGGTGCACAGAAGCTATAAATACACGGAACAGAGAAGAGATGTGGTTGATGTTGTTGTTGGAGGTTGTAGTGAGTGTTGTTGGTAAAGTTAATTCAGGTGTGAAGAAGGAGGAGAGTGCAGCAGCTGAATAGCACAGAAGAGGAACTGCGCAGAGAATGGAGATGGTGCACAGAGAATAAAAAGCAGAAGACCAGAGAGCAGAAAGGCAACGAGGCAGACAGAGCAACGAAATGCAACAGAACAGTGATAAGTCGAGTAAGCCATTGTTGAACATTATATCACTGTAATAAGTTTCAGAAGAAAAGATTTATATTTGAGGGTGGTTGGGAGGTTCTAGGGAGGATTGTTGTCCTCAGAGTTTCAAGTGGGTGCTTGAACACAGGGATTTGGTGCTTCCTTCTAGTTGGTGCTAGAGAAACGAG
This sequence comes from Picea sitchensis, assembly GCA_010110895.2. NCBI lineage: Eukaryota > Viridiplantae > Streptophyta > Pinopsida > Pinales > Pinaceae > Picea > Picea sitchensis. Next base: position 133,875 of record SNQJ01S0007428.1, on the reverse strand, counting down.
GGAGTTGGTGCTTCCTTCTAGTTGGTGCTATAAAAACCAGGGATTTGGTGCTTCCTTCTAGTGGGTGCTACAGAAAAAAGAGAGTTGGTTCTCTCAGCAAGTTGCAGCTTGCTAAACAGAGGTTGTAGCCTCATTATGAGTGGGTGCTCATATGTATGATAATGTAAAGATTGTAACCATTACTTATCATATAAAGAAAAAGAGGTTTTTACCCTGTATGGGTTTCCTCAGAAAATATCTATCTATGTGTTTCTAATATATGTGACTGATGTTGAATGTGCCATTGTTTATTTCCCTGCATTATTGTGATCATCATTTGGTGTCTCAGCAAAGAGTTTAAAGAAGCATAATTGTTTAAGCACGGTAACAATTGATTCACCCCCCCGCCTCTCAGTTGTCCAACAATTGGTATCAGATCGAGCCCCTTTTATCTAAGGGTAGATCCTAGAGATTAAACATGTCAAGCCATGAATGAAACTCAACCAATAAGGCCCCTTTGTTCAATGGAACAAACTTTACCTTCTGGAAAGTTAGGATGAGAACCTATATAATGGATTTAGGTGCAGATGTCTGGGATGTGGTAGAGACTCGTTATGTAAATCCAGTTGTGCTAGCTAATAAGGATGACAAACTAGAATTTAGCTTCAATGCTAAGGCTATGAATGCTATCTTGAGTGGGCTTGCAGAAGCAGAATTCGTAAAAGTTATGCATCTAGGAACTGCCAAATAAATGTGGGACAAACTCATTAACAGTTATGAAGATAATGAGAAGGTAAAGGATGCAAAGCTTCAGACCTACAGAATACAGTTTGAACAGCTGAATATGAAGGAAGATGAAACTATTGGAAAATACTTTCTGAGAATAGAAGAATTGGTAAATGTAATGAAGGCACTTGGTGAAACAATTGGAGAACCTTCTTTAGTTCATAAAATCTTGAGATCTCTCCCAGATAGGTTCAACCCGAAGGTCTTTTCTATAGAAGAACTTAATGATCTGAAAACCTTGCAGTTTGACCAACTTCTCAGAACATTGACTGCATATGAAATGAGAATAGTTAAAGATAAACCCACCTCCAAAGAAGCATCATTTAAAGCAGACAAGAATGAGGATTCCGAGCCCGATGAAATTGAAGCAAAATCTGTGAAGAGACTGAAGAAGGGATCAGGCAAATACAAAGGAAAATTTCCCTTCAAATGTTTTAACTGTCGTAGGATAGGTCATTTTGAAAACAAATGTCCCCACAAAGGAAAGGATCAAACTTGTGATGATGAGGAGAAATACAAACACAGAAATTTCTTTAAAGAGAATACCTTTAAGAAGAAAAGTCTTTGTGCAAACAATGAGGATGATCCTTCAGATGAAGAGGATAATGATTCATCTATTGAAGATTAACTAAATGACTTCACACTTATGGCCAAAGAGAATTATGATAATCAAAGCACATGTAGTAATGAGGATGATGAAGAAGTTGTGGTTGACATGGAAGGAGAAATGATCAGTGCATTGGAAGAGATTGACAGACTAAGAATCAAGAACATAAAGCAAAGACAATTGTTAAAACAGTTCGAGAAAGACAGTAAAGAACTTGATGAAGACCTTTTCCTACTAAAAGTATAATTGGAAGAGGCAAAGAAAATCGAAGAGATTCTGAAACAACAACTATCAGAAAAGAAGGCAAGATGTGAATCATTAGAACAAGAAGTAGTGAAAACAAGGAAAGAAATGGAGAAATTTCAAGATCAGAATCTGTCAAGTATCAAAGCCTCAGAAGGATTAACCACCATTCTGAATCAGCAAAGGAATCCCAAGATGAAAACCGGTTTGGGGTATGAAGAGAGATCAAGTAGTGGGAAGCCACAAATTGAAGAACCTATCAAGTTTGTCAAAAGCACAACCAATGACGATAACAAACCTGTAGAAACAAAGGAAGACAATCAGCCACCCAAGACGAGTAAAGGAAAAGGTGCCAGGATTGAATTTGAGGAACGAAGAAACAATGTTCTTTCTACTAAAAGATGTCATCGGCAAGAAAGAAATCAATTTTTTCAAAGAAGACAACCATTTTCCAGGTACAAAGAATTTTTCTACGGCTATTTTTTCTATTGTTCTAACTTCGGTCACAAAGCTATAAATTGTTCCTTAAGACCTAGAAATGAGAAATTAAGATTTCAAAGGAATAAATACTTCCCACAACAAAGAATGATTCAGTCAGATAATAATCATTCACATACTGCAAATTGCCAAATTAAGTCTGGACACATACAACTAAGGAGGGCAAGAAATAATCAACAGTCAATAAGTAGGCAACACTGCAACAATAAGTTTGACTTATTGAATAATGAGGTTGAATGCTACACTTTTCATAACTTTGGACATAAATCAATAGCTATTAATTTGAGGAACTATGAACCCAGTTAATCTCACATTGGAAAATGTCAAGTTTTGGAAGAAGAAGGAAAGTAACAGTGTGGATTAAGTATTATCTTCTCAAAGAAAAATGAAACCTTGGTATATAGGCAGTGGTTGCTCCAAACACACGACAGGAGACAAAGGAAAGTTTATATCGCTAAGTGAAAATGCATCGGGGAACCATAGCCTTTGGAAATGATGCTCCGGGCAAAATAAAGAGAAAATGGATGGTGAGAGCTTAAGTAATGGAAAAGGAAAAGCCCAAGATGTTCTACTTGTAGATGGGCTGAAACATAATCTGCTGGGGTGTAAGTCAAATGTGTGATAGAGGGATGTGAGGTGTTGTTCCACGTCAGGATTGTAAGATAAAATCTGTAAACTTCAGGGACAAGTAATGGCCAAAGGCATAAGGACAAAAAATAATGTATATGGTGAAAATAGAGAATGTCATCTAAGCAAACATGATGAAAGTTGGTTATGGCATAGAAGACGGACATATAAACTTTGATCCCTTAATCAAACTCAAAAACTTGAGGCATTAAAAGATCTTCCAAAAATATCAAAACATATGATTATGTATGCAAAACCTACTGTCAAAAAGTGGGAAACAAAACAAGACTGATTTAAGTCCAAAGAGATTTGCTTCAATAGAGAAACCACTCAACTAGTTCATATGGATTATGTAGACCATAAATACAGGGGAAGGCACATAGAAATAAAACTACTTCATGTTGATTCTCGATGATTACTCTAGACTTACTTAGGTAGCTCTCAAAGAAAAAGCTAGAGCATTTGAGAAGTTTAAGATATTTAAGTCTTTAACTGAGACACAAATAGGAAAGAGGTTAAAAGTAGTAAGATCCCAGGCTGGGGAGGAGATTTTATGTCAGAGACTTCACGGAATGCGATGAGCATGGGATCAGAGAGAATACACAATACCAAGAACTCACAACAAAATGGAGTAGTTGAAGGCAAAATAGAATAGTCTGATGAAATGGCGGTCAGCCAGTGAATGGAAAGAACATTGGTCAAACCTACTGGGGAAGAAGAAATACACATAGTAGTCATATGCTTAACAAAGCCCACCTCAGACCACAAGTGACAAGACCCCACTTATGAACTATGGTTTGAATGACACGCCTCAGTAAACACTTTAGAGTCTTTAGGAGTAAATGCTACATAAAGAATAATGATAGAGAACCTTGACAAATATGATGAAAGGGATGATAAAGGTATCTTCTTAGGATATTCTACAAGCGATAAAGGATCCCGAGATGCTATAATAAGAGGTTGCATAAATTTTTTTGATTGTATTGATGTAAAAGTGATGAAGGAATCCCAGAAGCAGGAATTAATACGGTGATAGTCTTCTGGAGAAATAGCGACTAAAATGAAGATGAGCGAGGTCCAAGAATTAGGAAATGAAGACTCTAAATCAGATTAAGACTCAAACACTTCGAACTGAGACTCCGTCGAGAAGTCAACTACAAATTCTTCCTCGAGAATCATTCAAAAAGAATCATCACAAGTCAAATAATTGGAGAGAAAAGAAAAGGGTACAAGCTAGGAGAAAGCTAATCAAAACCAGAACAATCTCATATAGCTCTCCTTATCCATCTGGAACCAAAAGAATTTTAATGGAAGCCGACTGTATGATCAACTTTGGGTTAAAGCAATGAATGAATAGCAGTTAGATTAAGGAAAAACAATACATGGGAGATGGTTCAAAGACCCAAAGGTAAAGACGTCGTGGCTCCAAATGGATCTTTAGAATAAGATGAATGAGCAAGGACAAGTTATTCGAGGAAAAAAGAAAGGTTAGTCTGTAAAGGCTATGCTCCCTGATAGAAGAATTGGAGTTTGATGAAACATTTGTGCATTATGAATTAGAAGCTATTAGAATTTTTATTTCCTATGCTTGTCATAAAAGGTTTATAGTCTACAAATGGATGTCAAGTCTGACCTTTCTCAATGATTTAAGTGAAAGAAGTCTGCCAGTTGTAAAAGGGTTTCAAATTATTAGAATACTTGGAAGGCTTAGTATGCAAGTTGAAGAAATATTTATATGGTTTAAAACAAGCCCCTTGAGCACAGTATCTGCAATTTGGATATGTATCTCAAAGACAAAGGGTTCAAGAAAGAACGATTGACATAAATCGTATATTAAGGCGAGAGGATAATGAGTTACTCATGTCTTGGTCTGTAGATGACATCATCTTTGGATGTAATAAGGACTCACTTGTACAACGGTTTACTTCTTCCATGGAGTTTGAATTTGAAATATCTATGATAGGAAAGCTGTCATTTTTTCTTGAGTGCACTGCAAATTACTTTCGAGGTCAGATGAACTTCATTTCTCAAGGAGAAAATATTTAAGAGAAATGATAGAAAAGGTTTCAAATGGAAGAAGCAAACTGTGGGTACACTTATGGTTACTGGATGTAAATTAACCAAGGATGATAATTCACCTGATGTTGATCAAAGGTCATGTCGATCAATGATAGGAAGCCTATTGTACATCACAACATCTCTATGAGACACTTAATGCATGTTGTAGGAATGGTAGGAAGATGTCAGTTTGCTCCTAGAGTCATTTGCAAGATGTCAAAAAGGATATTTAGGTACCAAAGAAAGAATGACTATGGTGCATGGTATCCCAATCAAAAGTCTTGAGTTATTTGCCCATTGAGGTCACGATTGGGCAAATTGTTGATAAAAAGTACCAGTGGAGGAGCACTCTTCTTGGGTAACTCATTAGTATCACAGCTTAGTAAAAGAAAGGTTCCATCTCTCTATCAACCACAGTACATTGTTACTGCTACATTTGCACAGGTATTATGGATGATTGAAACACTTGCAGAGACTTAGAGGTAAAATATCTTGCCGTCCCAATTCATTGTGATAACACAAGTGCCATTTAGTATGTCCTAAAATCACGTGTCCACCACTCAAGACAAAACATATGTATGTCTAAAAATCCTGTCCTCCACTCCAAGACAAAACATATTCCCATAAAATATCATTTTCTGAGAGAGCAGGTCACCAATCAGATTGTTCAGGTCCATTACATTCCCACTACAGAAAAAATTGCACACATCTTTACTAAGCCCCTCGCAAAGACATCGTTTGAATATCTCAGACAGAAGATGGGTGTCATTTCGTTTCATACCTAAAAGATTCCATCTTGTTAGGGGGAGATTTGTATTATTTGATTATCTAATGCCTCCTAAATTTACTGCAATAGCTCAGGGGGAGCATGCCTCTTCTTTGACATTGATGTCAAAGGGGGAGAAAAGAATTTGGGTGCCCTAGTTGCCATCAATGCCAAAGGGGGAGATTGTTGGAAAATGTTTAACATATAGCGTATGATTTTCATTGATGGCAAGTACAATAGTGAAGATGGCAGGATCCGAATGTGTATCGATGGACAAACAGGAACAATGTAGGCTCAGGAGGAATTAGTGTAGAGTCAAAATTATTCCAGGTAAGAAGGATGTGTAAACTTGGAGGAGAAGTGTCGTTGATCGTTGGATACCATCCAAAATTCCCGACAACATGAGGGCCATCAGATCTGAATAAAAACAAGAAGAGTGCGCACTGAAGAGAAGGATAGATCTTAGGTGTTAGATCTGAGTGAACTCTGAAAATCGTGAGTGGAAGAGCTGAGGATTTGGTGTTAAAGGTCGCGAGGCCCGAGGTCGCGAAGCAGCGAAGTGGTGAGAAGATCAGGATCGTCCATCTGTGAAGGACACGTGGCAGAGATCGGAGATATCTCATGAACTCAGGGGTTCGCAGGATAAAGGCCCAAGTATTCGGTGTTCAAAGTCACGAGGCGCAAGGTCGTGAAGCAGCAAACTGGTGAGAATATTAGGACCGTCCATCTGTGAAGGACACGTGGCAGATATTGGAGAGATCTCGCGAACTCAGGGGTTCGTAGGATAAAGGCCCAAGTACTGGGTGTTCAAAGTCGTGAGGCGCGAGGACGCGAGGCAGCGAAGTGGCGAGAGATTTATAGTCGTCCATCTGGGGGGACAGGTGGCGAGAGATCGAGAGATCTCATGAACTCGGGAGTTCATAGGTTGAGAGTCCAAACATTGGGTACTCCAAGTCGTGAGGTCGCGAGGTAGCGAGAGAAGGACAACCATCGGATCTGGATCATAGGAGGACCGTTGGATCTGTGCGGGGGATCACACGTGGCGAAAGATCGTCATCTCGCTGAATGGAAAGTCAAAGGAACAATGAGATGCAAGATCGTGATTTAATCGTGGTCCGTTGGATCAAGAGGACACATGGCGAAAGATCATCATCTCGCTGACTGGAAATTCAAAGGAACAGCGAGATGCGAGATCACGATAAGATCATGACCGTCAATACATCAAAAGATCTGGACCGTTGATGTGATCTCCATCTCGGAGTCTCATCTATCGTGACTTGAAGTAACGAAAATCTCCAACGAAGGAATAACGAGATGCGAGATCACGATGAGATCAGGACCGTTGATTCACCAAGATCATGAACCTTCGATCAGGGTCGATGAAGATCAAGAGTTCGACTGTCTCAGAGAAGACGAAGAGTCTTAAACTGCCAGAGAGACTGAGGAATCTCAACATAACATACAGTGATGCTAGGCACGCGGGGCAAACCACCAGAGAATCTAAAGAGTCATGATGATAATCAGACAGAGCACTCGAGAGGTGGAGGATAACGGTGCAGAGTCAGCATGCAGAGGTATTACAAACACTCTATGCACAAGGTGCACAGAAGCTATAAATACACTGAACAAAGAAGAGATGTGGTTGATGTTGTTGTTGGAGGTTGTAGTGAGTGTTGTTGGTAAAGGTAATTCAGGTGTGAAGAAGGAGGAGAGTGCAACAGTTGAATAACACAGAAGAGGAACTGTGCAGAGAATGGAGATGGCGCACAGAGCTTAAAAAGAAGAAGACGAGACAACACAAGGGATGTGAGCAGAAAGGTAATGAGGCAGACAGAGCAATGAAATGCAGCAGAACAGTGATAAGTCAGGTAAGCCATTGTTGAACATTATATCACTGTAATAAATTTCAGAAGCAAAGATTTATATTTGATGGTGGTTGGGAGGTGCTAGGGAGGACTGTTGTCCTCAGAGGTTCAAGTGGGTGCTTGAACATACGGAGTCGGTGCTTCCTTCTAGTTGGTGCTAGAGAAACTAGGGAGTTTGTGCTTCCTTCTAGTTGGTGCTAGAAAAACCAGGGAGTTGGTGCTTCCTTCTAGTGGATGCTAGAGAAAACAGAGAGTTGGTGATCTCAGCAGGTTGCAGCTTGCTAAACAGAGGTTGTAGCGTCATTATGAGTTGGTGCTCATATGTATGATAATGTAAAGTTGTAACCATTACTTATCATATAAAGAAAAAGAGGTTTTTACCCTATATGGGTTTCCTCAGGAAATATCTGTCTATGTGTTTCTAATATATGTGACTGATGTTGAATGTGCAATTGTTTATTTCCCTGCATTATTGTGATCATCATTTGGTGTCTCAGCAAAGAGTTTAAAAGAAGCATAATTGTTTAAGCACGGTAACAACTGATTCACCCCCCCCCTCTCAGTTGTCCAACATAATCGTGATACATAAGCATGATTATAAATGTGAACCCACAACTCTACCAACCAACCACTCCATAATTGTTGGGTGCAAAAAGTATACAAAAGAAGTGTTGGGTGCAAAATGTATATCATTGAACACTCTCGACATGAAAAATGAAAAATGTGAACCCCCTACTCTGCCAACCATGACTCTGTAATTGTTGGGTGAAAAATGTATATGGCGAAACAAGGTGGACATGAAAAATGAAAAATAAAAATAAATTTCAATAATTAATTGAATAAAATTTAAGAAAACATTATCAGATATTAGTAATGAATACTATATTTAATATTAATATTGTAGGATAGATATCATACATTTAATTTATAGTTTATTTATTAATATTAATATAAAATAATATATACAGGTATATATCCATTTTAACCGTAGAGACAAGAATAATCAAATTCTAGATACAAACTTTTAGTATCATAAACAAAATCAAAATTCCAAAATTCCAAATTTACATTTAAAAACATTTGAAATAACATTGAATAAAATTTTAAATAATTGTTTATACTATTCTTTAAGTAAAAAGTGCTATAGAATTATATAAATTACTATAAATCTTGGTACAATGTTATAATATTTTATAAATTACTAAATCTCATGTTGTTGTTGGTCTCGGTCGGACTAGTGATACATAAGCATGAATATAAATGTGAACTCAACCGCCAAACCACCACTCCGTTATTGTTGGGTGAAAAATGTATATCACAGAACACGGTAGACATGAAAAATGTGAACTCGAGACTCTGCCAACCCGCAACTCCGTAATTGTTGGGTGCAAAATTTATATGACGAAAGTGTTTGGTCCAAAATGTATATCACAGAACAAGATGGACATGGAAAATGAAAAATGTGAACCGTAATTATTGGGTGCAAAATGTATATGACGAAAGTGTTGGGTCAAAAATGTATATCATGGAACATGTTGGACATGAAAATGAAAAATAAAAATAAATTTGAATAACTAATTGAATAAAATTTAACAAAACATTATCACATATTAATAATGAATACGATATTTAATATTAGTATTATATGATAGATATCATTAATTCTACAATCTTCCATTTTCTTGGTTCAATTCTCTTCACATTGATTTCTACAAATTGTATCCAAGATGGTATCACCAAATAATTGTACCAACAATTAACTTGTTTCGGGTAAATTAACTTTTAATTAACTCAAGAAATTAACTTTCAATTTTGTAGGTAAATTAACTTCTTTAATGAGTATTTGATCAATTTCTATTTTAGTTTATTTGTTTACGGTAGGAAGTCACACTATATTTTCATCATGGGATATATTTGTTTTATGAAATAAAGTATTTGTTTCTTATGAATTTTTAATATTCAGTTTCAAATGGATTCATTTGCGCACGCTTACTCGAGTACTTAAATATGCTAGTGTAAGTTCAAGGATACAATTATATTTAGAGACTTATTTGGGTAAACATGGGAATAATAATGTCAATTGACCCATATTCTGTAGAGGAAGATAAATATGTATTACTAAATATGGAGAGATTTAAGAAATAATGCTAGTTGTTAGAATTGCAAGTGTGGAAAACACAATTCACATATGATAATTAACAATCACAGAGATAAGAAACATAAGTATGTCACATGGTTCACCCAAACATTGGGCTACGTCCACCAAGCATAACCATTGGTTGTCTTATTATTCAGATCATGGATATTACAACAGACTTGCAAGTTCTCTCATTCCTCTCACTTTGTCGTCTCTGCCTCTATGGGATTACATGAATTTATATACATTTACACAAGAAACTCATTATTAAATGTACTCCTATACATATTCTAACTTGGTCTATTTTAGTTGCAACCAACGAAGAATAATAGGATCCAAATCCATCCTTGAAGGAATTCATTGTCACTAAATCCCAACAATGTCCACCTTGACAACAATTAACCTCATACCTTTCTCCTTCCTTTTGTTCATCACCTTTTCTGCAAGATAAGAGAAGCCAAACACCACTGCAACTTCTCTAATAAAATTGGTTTCAAGCTCTCACCTCTGTGACTTGCACGAGTTCAGATTTCCTAAAGGGTCACTCCACCTCCAACATGTTTTCCACAACTCTGTTGTGAGACATATTTAGTACTAGATATCCTCCTATCCAAGACACCTGTAAAATATACATTACAATTATCAGAGACCATCTCAATGTAACCATTATAGGTGACATTTGTGCTTCTCAAATGCTCAAGCACCCATTTCAGTGCAACACCTGAATCTGTCATGTATCTGACAACATCATTAGCAAGTGAAACATCTAGTCTTAACCATTTCATCACATACAACAGACCTCCTACTAAAGTTACACGAGACATAACCTTTTCTTCTTTATAGAAATGACCTATGCTTGAAGAAAACTTATAATGGAAACCAAGAGGGATAAAAACTAGTTTTACAATGTTCATACTCAACTCCAACCATAGTTTACTATTACCATCTTCATGTACTTCTATGCCCATAATTTGTTTTGTTGCTCCTTGATCCCTCATCTGAATTGTCTTGTCCACCTAAGTCATTTTCTTACTAATTGTATCCATGCTTCGACTTGTATCGAGCATATCATTAACAAATAACATCAAGGCCATGAATGTACTATAAAATGTATAGTCATTCCTACCCTTTCAAAAATTATGACTCACTATGAAGGATTCAAACCTCTTGTATATTTGTGTGGGTACCAATAGGCCATACAATGAATTTTCTAGCATGCAAACAAATTTACCGTTGCGATCTTGAATCAACCCTTTTGGTTGTTCCATACATACTATATCTATGTCAATGATGACCTTGTGAGAAGTAGGATCCCACACACAACATTTGTTTATACCACCATCATAACTTGCAAAGATATAAAACAAGCAGGAATTCAGAAACAAAGATTTTAAGTCTGGAAATGATTTATCGCTTACACCAGTACCTGCAATTATTTCTTGATCTTATGACTTTGATGCTTCTTCCATAAGCAGGAAGATACATCTGTCACTTCATATGCTACTTCAATACTCCCTTCCAACTTATAAAGGTTATCAACCTTTGTTTCCTTCATCACTACTAAACTACCTTTTGACAATGTGAGTGCTCCACCTTGACCTATATACTTATATCCATAAGAATCCAACACTCCCAATGAAATCAAATTTTATTTAAGATTAGTTACATATCTAACATCCGTTAATTCCCCAACAATACCATCGAACATCATGATTCTAATACTGTCAACCCCAATAGTTTTACATGGAATACCATTTCCCATAAACACTACACACTCATCAACACATTGGTATGAAATGAACCAATTTCTATGTAAGCACATGTGGTGGGAGGCACCTGAATCTAACTGCCATTCTTCCTGATATTTTAAATAACTATAAATGGATAAAACTTAATCAGTCATACCTAAATTTTTTACAGCCAAATTTTCTTAATTCGTAGAGTTTTCTTGAGATTCCTTTCTTTTCCAACAATATTTCTTGAGATGTCTTGCTTTTCCATAGTACCCGCATTTTTCTTTACCCTTTCTGTGCCTTAACTTAGATCGAGAAAAAAATCTCTGATTCTTCTCTTTAGTTCGAACTCTAACCAACGTCGCCTCTAAATTTGAGGTTTCTTGACTAGATTTTCTCCTCGTCCAACAAAGCTCCCACAACAGAGTCATAATCTAAAACATTTATTGATATCAAGCTAATAGAGGTGACTAGATTATCCCAAGACTAAGGCAACAAACACACTAGTGTAATAGACTTATCTTCATCTTCGAATTTAACTTTCATACTAGTCAATTGAACTATTAGGGTATTGAAGGTATTTAAATGGTCAACAACTTTTGTACCTTCTTTCATCCGCAAATTGTACAACTGTCTCTTCAAGTAAATTTTGCTCGTCAAGGACTTCATCATATATAGAATTTACAACTTTCTCCATAAGCCTGATGTTGTATCCTCTCCTACGATATTAAACATAACATCATCTGCCATACATAAACGAATGGTACTAAGAGATTTTGCATCGAGATCTTCCCATTCCTTATTCGTCATGGATGTTGGTTTCTTTGTTTTGCCTGCCAATGTTTTTTGCAACCCTTGTTGCACCAGTAAATCCCACATCTTGAGCTTCGAGAGATCAAAGTTTCTTTTACCACTAAACTTTTCAACTTCAAACTTCAAACTCTGCATATTATCCATTAGCACAAAATATCCTAATGCCCAAATCACTACTTATAATAACCAAGATTCTTTAAAAATAATGTGGAGGAATAAAGGTATAAACCTCAAAAGGTTTAAAAAGAAAAAAGTTTAATAAAAGGTTTAATGTGAATTTCATATTGAATGTAATATTAAAATGTCAATCTATAAACCTCAACTTTTATTTAAAATAAAAATAAATAAAAATTTATAAGCATTCACCTTCACGCTTAATTCATACCACCTTTTTAATGCATACAATCCTCCACCCTTTTGAATTGTTTTAAAACATTCACATCACAGAAAAGTTGATCTTTCAACTTTTAATAAAAGTCAACTGTCACACCTTTCATACTTTGATTTATACCATGCACCTCCCGATACAACTTTGATTTATACCATGCAACTTTGATTTTTAGGGAGTCATCACACCTCCTAATACAACTAGAGCGCGGTGATATTAAAGGGTCTACACACTGTACCTCATAGTTGGACCACGATGATTTCAGGCTTTAACACACGCGATAAGTATGGCTAGTAAGACATCGCACCCTTCCAGAAGAGGGACCTAAATCGACGCACCTCACACATATGTTGTTTCTCCTCTGAAATTTGATGCCCTTGACACCATCTCATCCAACCAGCTCTGACACCACTTGTTAGAATTTCAAATACGGAAAACACGATTCACTTATGATAATTAACAATCAGACAAATAAGAAATGCTATAAAACGACTAAATTTAAATTTGAAGTGAATTGTCATTGTTATATTAATCACCTTAATCACCCATTTTAATGATGAAATCACATATTTTTTCAAGAAAGGAAGTTAATGAGTGAAATAAAAACCTTTCATTTAGTGTGACTGCTAAGAAAATTCGAAGAATACAAAATCTTAACCATTAAAATATCATTTTTGATTAAAATACAATTAATTCTGGCCATTTCCAATAGGTGTACGCCTGAGGCGTAATTACAGAGATTCCTTATCAGAATAACAAGGCCACATTGGTCGAGAAAATCAATGATCTGTAATACACAGAAACATCGACGACAACTATCTCTACAAACTCAAAAGGTGACAAAAGCCTCCGACTTGAAAAGATAGACCGCCAAGAATTAATGCGTCCAAGAGTGATCATGCTATCATATAGATGAAACTTCATTATAAAGAGTAAGGCAATAATTGAATACCTATAAGTTATGAGATGGTATGCATGATGCAAGAAGATGTGATATTGAGGGTCACTATGTTAAAGTCCATTTTCCATGTAAAATATATCATCTTTGAAAGTATTCACAACCATAAATCCCATCAACCAAATGTTATCCCAAGATTATCTTACTATGATTGCACCACTTGTTCTTTGTGTCATTATTTATGCAAGGAGAACATATGATTTATGATCAACCTATGACTAGTCCAGGATGTACGTCGTCTTCTAGAGAATGTTGGACACCAATACAAACACAACTTCATATCTTAGAGGGATTATATTATCAAGGAAATTGCAGTCCAATGAAACCTAAAATTGACGATGAGTTTAATGAGGGAGATGCAGGATATAGTGAGAATAATGTTGGTACTTGTGGGAATAGGAATGACATATTTTTTATGGGATCATTCCAAGCTAGACATGAAGGAAACAATGAAAAGAGAAACATGGTTCTAAGGCATGTAGATACAGATGCACATGTGTTGAAGAAAAACTACAATTTAGTTAATATAAGGACACGTGCTAATGACCAACGACAATTTGATGGTACTCGAGATAATTTCTCATCAACCTTTTTGTTATTTCTTTTTCAAATTCAAGCTAACCTAACCAATGATACTTTATTAGAGATAACATGAAATGTTGCAATTGTTAGTAGTAAGAATGACCAACAAGAGAACATTTGGTGACACTGCAATATAGTGAGATTCTCATGGGAATTTCGTTTCAATAAATGACATGGGAATGAATTTTCACCCACTTTATAACAACAAAATATACACTCTTATGATGTATTCTTCAACAAGAAAAATATTCTCACACATCTGAAATATACACTCTTACGAGGTTATTCTTCAACAAGCAAAGTATGGTCACACATTTAAAACATATGAACGAGTAAATTTTTTTATTCACCACTTTTGTAGACACAAACAGAAAAAAATGTGTCAACCAATGATATTTCCAACAAATGTTTTTTTTAATGAAAAAACTAAAGGTGTTTCAGCCAACAACCCTAATTTTTAACTGATTGGAACCACTCATATCATAATTTAAAAGAAGCAGCAAACAACCAACAGAAGGAGGAAAATTTTTAGAGAGAGGTATGCTAGGATCTAACATACATTTATCTTTTATCATTCATCCTCCATTAATTATCATTTAGGGATTTCATGAGCTGTTGATAATAGGTGTTAACACTCTTTCTGTATTGGGCATTTTCAAAGAAAAAGTTTTGCTAGAGGAAGTTCCAGACCCCGATAACAAAATTCACTAAAGTAGCACCACAACGTTTCTATTTTTGCTACATATGCTTGCCTATTTTATTTTTCTACTCCTATCACTTCTTTGAAACATCCATTTCCAATGCCAAATCTCACTTAGTAGAGTTTTATTTTTTAATATAAAATCATTATGTTAGTTTTGATTTTATATTTTAAATAAAATAAATATAATTAAAAATAAAAACGTCCACTCATTATCTAACCTCACCCCACTCATTCTCTCACCTCACCTACCCATGCACCTCACCATTCCACTCTCATTCTCCACTCTAAGTTTATTCCATTTATCTTAATTACTTTATACTTTAACTACCACTTCATTTATAACATAACATAGAAATTCCTGTGAGTTTTTGGCATAAGAAAGCCAATGTGCCATTGAATCAAGTGTGGTATAGGAACACCTGTAGCGGTTGATATTGAATTTAAAATTGCATAGATCAAGCTTCCCGATCAAACACCAGATGCCAAGAGGAATTTAATCGACAACTAGGTGTGGGGGAGAATCATTTTTTCCTTTGTTCCAGAAATTTAGATGAAGGATGATACAAAGACAAACATTCCATCACTTGAAAAACAAAGTACACAATGATATAGAATTATGCAGAGTAAAAATACGTGGGGAAACTGTATCTATTGGACACATGTTCTACATAAACTCATGATTGACTTTGTGCAGGGGTCTAACTTGGGAGTGAATTACTACCTTCTATATCTGTAATTTGAACAAAAGCAACGACCTAGTCTCATTTTCAAGAGCATGGTACCAATTCAGTTTCTTCAAACACATTTGGAGGATCTCAATCTAGTCAATGGGAGGAGGGCCACTCTTCTACATGTTCCTGTAGTGATTCTAATAAGGGGATTTCATCAAAATAAATATAGCACAACATATGTTTCCAATGATTTAATCATGTATGACAAATATCCCAGTTTTTATGGAAGAATCATTGGTAGTCAAAGGATAGATTGAAAAAGGAGATAGCAGTTCTAGATTTCAATTTACCAATTTTAGTTATTCAATAAACTTTTTTATCTTCTCCATATTCAAAGGACTAATATTTACATTCAAAGAACACAAGTGGCAATCAACTCTAGTATTTCAAGGCCAAATATCAGACACCAACAACTTATGACAAATGGCGGTTTTGGGTATATGTTTCATATTATAAGGAGATTTGACCAGTATCCCTCAATCCAAGATTTCCAGGAAAAATATCAATCAAGAGAGAGAGGACTAATACCATGTTAGACTCCAGCTTCAACATTCGAGGCTTATTGCAACCATATTTATTTTTAAAAGATTTTGATTTTATTTGATTCCAACAATTTAGAGGGAGCTTTAATTATTTTTTTTTATTATAAAAACAACAAATTGTAATGGTCTTAGGAGAGAGTTGGAGAGGATATATTATACACACCAACTTCAACTACAACTATCTCTACAAACTGACAAGGTGGCAGAAGCCTCCAACTTGAAAATATAGACTGCCAAGCATTAATGTGTCCAAGAGCAATCATGCTATCATATAGATGTAACTGAAATATAAAGAGTAAGTCAATAATTACAGACCTATAAGTTATGATATCTTATGCATGATGAAATAATATGTGAGACTCAGGATCATTAAGTTGAAGTCCATTTTCCATGTAAAATATCTTATCTTTGAAAGTATTCATGACCACAAATACAATCAAACGGGTGTTATCCCTTGATGATCTAACTGTGATTGCACAACTTGTTCTTTGTGGCATTCTTCATGCAAGGATAATATATGATTTATGATTGACCTATGGTCCAGGATGTAGGTGGTATGCTAGACAATGTTGGACACCAATCCAAACACAACTTCATATCTTAGAGAGATTATATTATCATGGAAATTGCACTCCAAAGAATCCAAAAATTAACGACAAATTTAATGAGGGTGATGTAGGATATAGTGAGAACAATGTTGATCCTTGTGAGAATAGGCATGGCATATTTTTAATGGGATCATGCCAAGCTAGACACTAAGGAAACCATGAAAAGAACAACATGGTTCTAAGGCATGTAGACACATATGCACGTGTGTTGAAGAAAAAGTACAGTTTAGTTAATATAAAGACACATTCTATGACCAACAAAAAAATTGATGGTACTCGAGAGAATGTCTCATCAACCTTGTTGCACTTTCGCTTTCAAACTGAAGCTGACCTAAGTAGTGATACTTTATTAGAGAGAACATGAAATGTTGCAATTGTCAGTAATAAGAATGACCAACAGGAGAACATTTGGTGACACTGCAATATTGTGAGATTCTCATGGGAATGTTTTTTCAACAAATGACATGGGAATGACTTTTCACCCACTTTATGACAGCAAAATATACAAGGTTATTCTTCAACAAGAAAAATATGCTCACACATGCGAAATATACACTCCTAAGATGTTATTATTCAACAAGAAAAATATTATCACACATTTAAAACATATGAACGAGTAAATTTTTTTATTCACTATTTTTTTAGACACAAACATAAAAAAAAAAACCGTGTCAAACAAGGATATTTCCAGCAAATGTTACAACCAACAAAAGGAGGAAAACATTTAGAGAGAGGTATCCTAGGATATAACTTACATTTATTTTTTATCATTCATCCTCCATTCATTTTCATTTAGGGATTTGATGAGTTGTTGATAGCAGGGACGTTTTGCAAAGTGCCAAAAGGAGTGAAGCAAAGCTGAGTTTCAGAGGTACCCATGAGGTAACAAGTTTATTTGGTGTGTTTTCTATATTAGAAGTATAAAAGATTTTAGTACTAATCAGTTTTATGATATGCATATAAAATACTTTTTCGTCACTATATTTGATGCATTCAAAATTCGGAATAGTTTTCCTCTTTTTCTTTTTGTACTTGATTATTATATGTATGATGTTGAATTCCATCTAAAATAGTTAAATACAATGTTGGTATGAATTATTGCAAGGATTCAAAATATTTAAAACATGTATGAGAAGGTATGGACTTACATTTAACAATAAATATTAAACTATTTTGCACTAGAAATAATTTATTCTTTAGGTTTTCGTTTTATTAGTTCATTAACTTTGATACAATTTTCAATATAAAAAAAATACCAAAACATGTAAATACTTTTCTTTTATCAATTTCAATGTATTTTATTTATTTACTTTTCTCAGTTTAACTTTGATCAACTATTTATTGATTACACAGAAAACAAACTATCATTTTTTTTTCTTTATTTAGTTTAACATTTCTTAACAACAACATTTAAAAGAAAAGAAAATAAATTTTCACTTCACTATATATATGTTACTCTAAAATAATTTTTGTAAACATTAACTAACTCTTTGGTTTACTTTAATTTTTCTTTTAGTTGTTTGACTATAGCATTAGTAATTTTTTTTACACAAAATCTTCACTAGCTTTTGCTTTAGTTACATTTTATCCATAAAAAAAGAAATATAAAAATTACAAAGTTTCAAAAATACATAAAATTAAATAATTAAAATCATACATAGAAATTCATGTTTACACTTTTATGTTTTAGAGTATAATGTGCTTCTCTTTATGCGTTTAAAACCTAGGGTGAAATTCTCTCCTCTTATGTCTGAGCCTCACAAGAGGTTGAGATGTTGGTATTGAAACCTTCTTGTTTCGACAACAACAAACCATTCTTTAACTTGGTGAAAAATCCATACAGAAAAACTTATGCTTTAGTAACTATGTTGGAGGACTTCAAAACCATCATCAAGTCCCAATTATACCCTATTATGTATGTAGAGGACCAATGGATCAGATGGATTTACTTCAGGGAGAGACAGAGATACAATGTACAAGAGTACAATACTGAGTTCAGAAACATGGCCATTGTGTTGTGTATCTATTTAAAGAAGTCATATGTACTCCTCAAGTATCTTGGGGGTTTACAAAATCATCCACGAAAGAAGGTTATTCTGTTCAATCCAAGGACATTGGATGAGGCATGTGTATAGGAACAATACATAGAAAACAGAGGCTAAAAGAAGGGGTATCCAAGTGGTTCAAAGCATAAATAACATCAAGACAATTGAAAGGAGGGGGAAAAGATGTGGAAAATGGGAAAATATAAAAAGAAAAAAAGTACTACACATCAATGCAAATATACTAGAAACAATTAGAATCATTGCAACATCAATGACCACATTGATGAAAATCTTTGGAAACTGCATCCAGAGATGAAACTGGAGAACTACAAAATTGATAGAAAGAAAAGTAACCTTCTAGCCACATATTTGAGTAATCATGTGGAAAGTAGCTCAGATGTGAATGAAATTTTTTTCTAAACATATGTATTGAACATGGTGAATCTGAGTACCCTTCATCATTGGGAAGAGAAGGAGATGAACAAACCCTTCCACATCAAAATTTAGATCAAGAATACCAAGGTAGATGTTATGTTTGATTATGTTTCACATGCTAATCTAATAGCACTGTCTCTAGTCAAAAAACTTAGATTGGAGGTTGACGATAATCTTATCCCCTATCCATTAGTTTGGGAAAACAATGATGTAGAGATCAAGGTAGCAAAGTACTGTAAGATTAAATTTATTATAAGTGATGATTTTATAAACGAAGTATGATTAGATGTAGTTCCACTGGATGTATCTAGACTAGTGTTTGGATGCCCTACATGTATATGAGGGATGCCATCTTCATGTGGAGAACGAATCAATATTTCCTCATACAGGAAAGGAAATCCTTCATCATCAATGTGCACAAAGGAAAATAAAAAATTTCATAGGTAATTTTCAATCAAGCTAAGAAATTGATTTGTTCTAGCAAGAAATATGTTTTATTTTTTCTAAGATAAAATCAGTCTGCTGAAGAGTCATTAAAGGTAGATATATCCTTGGAAGGGTGTACGAAGGAGAAGAAAAATCAATTGGAAAAGTTTCTATAGGCATATAGAGGAGAGTTCCACAATCCTAAAGGGATACCACCTAAGAGGGAAGAAGACCATGAAATCAAATTATTTCCAAACTACCCCTTGAAAAATATTTGGTTGTATAGATATTTAGTTATGGAATAAAATGAAGTAGAGAAGCAGTTGCATCAGTTGTTGGAGTAGGATGTGATTCAAACAAGCACCTCACCTTCTGGGTTTCCCATCATAATTATACCCAAGAAGGATGAGACTTGGAGAATGTGTATTGATTACACGACATTGAACAAGATTACACTGAAGAATAGGTACCCTCTGCCCAATATCGATGATTGGTTGGCTGAGCTATAGAATGTTAAGTAATTCAGTAATGTGGATTTGAAATCAGGATATCACGAGGTATGAGTGAAAGAGGAATATAATTATAATACTTCCTTCAAGACAAGCCATGGTTTGTATGAATGGTTGGTTAGGTCATTCAATTTATGCAGTGCATCGATTACATTTACGATACTAATGAATGATGTTTTATTCCCTTATCTAGATTCATTTGTTATTGTTTATTTGGGTGATATACTAGTTTATAGTGATGCCTTGGAGGATCACATATCAAATCCTACGCAAGTGTTAGAGACACTGAAGAAGCACCAACTAGTGGCCAATCTCGAGAAATGTGAGTTTACTTAGTAGTCTTTGGTGTATCTAGGGTATGTGATAGGTGGAGGAGAGCTCAAGATAGATCCTGTCAAGATGGGGGCCATCATGAAATGGCCAGTTCGTACAAATTACACAAAGGTTAGTATCTTTTTTGGTGAAGAAAAGTACTTGTGGAAGTTCATAGTTTCATTTTCAGCAGTAGTTGCACCACTCCACACCATAACAGTGAGTGGAAAGAGTTTCTAGTGGGGGAAGAATCAACATAATAGTTTTGATGAGATAAAAATAAATACATATAAAACACCAGTTCTCTCATTACCAAAATTTCAAAATCCCTTCGAAGTGGAGACATATTCAAGTGGGTATGCCATGGGAGAAGTTTTGATGCAAGGAAGAAGGAACGTATGTTACCATTTGGAAGTATTTCATTGGGTGGTTCTCAAGTACCCTACCGATGACAAGGATCTCTATGCCTTAGTACACGATATTAAAAAGTGTAAAAAATATATTTATGGAAAGGACAACACCATCCACATAAATTACCATCCACTCTAGTATTTGTAAGCCTAGAGTAAATTACAACAAACCATACAATACGAATGGATGAGGTTCTTATAGAAATTTCATCTACTCATCAAGTATAAGAAGGGTAGTTCAAACAAGTTCACAGACATGATTTCAAAACCAAACACCTCCAATATTATAGATTTGGGAACTCTTAAATTCACATCAAGACTTTTATCCATGCTACATACTAAGAGGGATACATAGAATATGAGCACTTTAAGGATGTGTTTTAGCTTCTATAGGGCCAAATTCATGTATAATAAGGTGATAGAGAGGATGCATATCATTTCTATAATAGTTTACTATAAAATATCAACAAAATTTGTGTCCCTAGAGGTGGATGATTGTAGCTTATTAGAGAGGATAACATCTCCAAGGTTGTAGGACATTTTGGTGTTGGGAAGATAGTTGTCAATTCCCAAAGGTATGTGTACTGGAGTAAAGTGAAAGAATATGTAGAATCATATATTAGAGTATCCATACTTTATTGTACCAACAAGCCCAGTAACAAGAATAAAGGTGTATATGATCTCTTACATGTACCAACTCGACCTTGGGAAATAATTTTGATGCGTTTTGTGGGAGGTTTACAAACCATGGAGAAGAGACATGACTATTTATTAGTGGTAGCTGATAGTATCAACAAAATGTTCATTCTTGTGCCTTGTAAGAATATCATAAAGGGATAGGAATCAACAATATTATTCTTTGAACAAGTTTGGCTACACTTTGGGATACTAAGGAGCATCATATCACATAAGGACACCATATTTATCAATTGCTTTTGGACGACATTGTGGGATAAGATGGAAACTAAGCTCAAAAGGCCTACAACATTCCAGCCACAGACATATGGGAAGATAGAAGTAGTCAAAAAAACTTTGGTTTATCTTTTGAGGGGTTATAACTAGAAGCATCTGAAGACCTAGGATGAAAATTGTATCTACCTACAACAATTTTATAATAGAGTAGTGCACATTTCTACTAGTAAGTCACCTTTTGGAACTTTTTTTGGATACTTTCCACCTTCACCCTTGGATGTTGTATATGGACATTGAGGAGGATTGAGGGAGGACCTCACATGAGATTCATTAAAATAAAATAAAAAGTTATTGAGATGAACGTGCAGATACATTTTCAAGTATAGGTGAAATTAAATAAGTAACAAGAAAAGTACAACACTAGACATGACTAACATAGAAGAAAGAGAATATTTAGACTGATAGACAGAGTATGGCCACAACTAAATAAGGAAATACTACATGGTCCTGGTAATAAGATAAATTCTTTGTGATATGGTGCTTTTGAAGTAGTGCAAAAGGTTGGAGATAATTCCTACAAACACATATATGCCCTTACATGTACATTTACTCAGTAATGAATGTGGAGAATATCAAATTCTATGAGCCTTCAATTTTGGATCAAGAGGAGGAGAAGGTCCTCTACCTTCCATAGAGGACTTAGCACCAGATACACGAGCAGAGTTGGAAGAAGATGAGATTTTGTAAAACATGTATAGAACTACAATACAGGGGCAACCTAAACTTTGGATAACTAGGTTGAAAATACACCTTCCAGGAAAAGCAAAGTGGCACTCCACATAGAAGGTTGAGGAAAACATTACCCACCTCATTGAGTAAATATTTTTTAGAATAAAATCCTCCATAAATTGGGAGGTATGATCCGAATTGGATGATTATATTATTTTTCATCTATCTCGGTACTTTTTGGGCAGGAATGATTTTATGGAAGGACATTTATTTTAAAATGTAGAAACGTTGGCAAATATTTAATAATCCTTCATATGCCAACTACAAAATGTTTGGCGATATTTTTGTAAAAATATTCAAATTTCTAAGGATTTTATATAGTTTGTATAAAATTTTGGCTATTTTTAACGTAAAATAATTTTATCCTATAGAATTTGGGTGAATGATTTTTAGAATAGCTAATCATTTTTTTGAAAAAACCATGGAAAATTATCCCACCAGCGAAGCTTATCCCCTAAAATAATCTTTGTTTTTGTGTAAATAAATAGGAGGGATAAACTTGCAGGACCATTTTGGTGGTTGGTCCAAATTTCAAAATTTGGTTCGAAGAAACTATCTAAAATATTCCAGAGTGATTTTGAGGCATCGAGCGACACTTTCTTTGGTCCAAACCTTACTATCGTGGAGTATTCTATATTCTACACACCAATATATTTCCAACGGTGGAATAATCTCCTCAATCAAAGTTCGTATTGTAAAGTTATACCTCTTGCAAGTTGACCTACCATATTGATCACCATGGTGTGAGTGGATGCAACATCAACCTCCATTACTTAGACATGTGATGCTAGACATGTAGTGGATTTTATAATAAAATTCTAGAAGGTCCAAAGCCTTATCGAAATTCAGGTTTGAGGAAGTCGAAAACCTACCCCTAGATGGCTATCATGCTATGTTAAATATCAGGTCGTTAGGAGGAGAAGGGAATCCATTCTATGTTATTGTATTTTGTTTCATAGAATAACATAAAAAATGGGAGTGGAAAATTATAGAGCATAACATAGGCGGTTAATGTTTTGTAGTAGCCTAACAAGCCACATGTCTTAGTTAACTCCATAGAAAGTGCCTTATTATCTGTACTTGCATTATTTCCATAGAAGAGAAAAGAGAGGAGATCAACCTCACCTTATAGCTGGGTTTTCTCCCATAAGGGTTTTCCAAATAAAATCTTTGTGTTATTTTGTGGATGGTGTATGATGTAATTTTATTGTTCTCTATGTTCCATATTTTATCTATTTCATGCATAAGAAGAAAACCAATAACTAAATATTCTAGAATATAAAAGAATTTAACCTTCATAGTGTAGATTTCATTCTTATTTATCAGATATGTTGTGACAAACTCTTCGAGTTAAATGTCCATAGTAGTTTTCATATCAACAAGGGAGGTAAAATGAAGGGAGAAGAGAAATATGGGGAAGAGAGAGAGAGGGAGAGAGAAATATGGGCATATATAGAGTGAGAGGGAGAGAGAGAGAACAATATAGAGAGGGGGGTAGAGAGAGAGAGAGGGGGAGAGAGTGAGACAAAGAGGGGCATAGAGAGGGGATTAGAGAGAGAGAGAGAGTTAGAGGAAATGGGGGATATGGAGGGAAGAGATGTAAAGAGAGATAAATAGAGAAAGGTGGGAAGAGAGAGTGAGGGGTATATGTAAGAGAGAAGTGGAGGGAGGGAGGGTGGGGAAGGGCCRACAAGAGTAGAAGATAGGTAGAGAGTGAGATGGAGAGAGAGGTACAGGGTAGAGAGAGAGAGGGAGGGAGGTATAATGACGGGAAAAGGGAAAGAGGGGTGGGAGAGAGGAGAAGAGAGAAAAATGGGAAAAAAGAGAGATAGAGAGAATCGAAGACAAAGAGGGGGGTAGAGAGAGATTTTATAAGAGGGAGAGAGAGGGAGGAATAGAGGGGCGTATAGGGAGAGTGATAGGAAGTGGGGGAGAGAGAGGAAAGGGATATAGAGAGAAGTAAAGAGAGAAATGGGGGAGAGTGGGGGGGAGAGAGGGAGGGGGATACACTGAGTCAAAGAGGGAGGAGGAGAGAGGGGTAGATGTAGGAGAGAGGGAGCGAAGGGGATGGAGGGAGAGAGATTGAAAGAGTATAATAGAGGTCGATAAAGAGAGAGAGGTAGAATGAGGTCCAAAGAGAAAGATAGGGGAGAGAGAGATGGAGATAGAAAGAGGGGTAGAGAGAGAGAGAGAGATTGATAGTGTGGTAGGGAGGAAATCAAGACATGGAGGGGGCTAGATTGATATTGTGTGTGTGTTTGTGAGTGTGGGAGAGGGAGACAAAGAGGGTGGGTAGAGAGAGTGAGAGGAAGGTGGGAGAGATGGAAGGGAGGTAAATAAAAGGAAGGGGAAAGAGGGGTAGTTGTAGGAGAGAGGAAACTAAGGGGAGGGAGGGAGTGAGGCAACAAGAGTATAATATAGGTTGATATTGAGTGAGAGAGAGGGAGGTAATAGAGAGAGAGAGGTAGAATGAGGTGCAAATAGAGATAGAGAGAGAGAGAAAAAATGAGATTTACAATCTGGAGAGAGAGAGAGAGAGAGAGAGAGAAAGGCATGGAGATAGGGGTAGAGGGAGATAGGGGTAGAGGGGTAGATAGGTCCAAAGAGAAAGAGAGAGAAAGGCATGGAGATAGAATCACTCTCTCTCCCTCTACCCCTATCATTGGAGCAAGAAGTGTGTGAGAAACGAAGGACAGTTGGAAGGGACCTTACAACATCAAGGCCATGGTTGTAATCTCTCTTTCACATTTAATATGATACAGTAATATGATTCTTTCCTATAAAGATTGTTGTGTTTTATTGTATGATTCATTGATCACATACATAGGTTTATATTGAGTTTACGTTATCGTTATCACTTTGGTTGGTTTGTGTTGTTTTGATCTTGACTGCACAAGAGCACTAGAGCGAAGTGGGAGAAACAAAGACTATAGGAAGCGATCATAAGGTATGTCCATGATTCTTGCCTCTTTAGTTAGTAAATTCAATACTTAAACTTAAGGAAAGCATTATACTCTGTCCTGTTTTGTTCTAGATCCAGGTGGATCTAGGGAGATCGGTTTGTTTTCTCACTTACGGATTAATCCTGAAACAAAATTGGCGACTCCACTCGGGAACAAATTGTTTCCTAGTTAGTCTAGTTTCCCTTGCTTTGATTGCTTGTTTTCTGGTCTCTGAGTCTGTGGGAGATCCATCAAGACTCACTGGATTTGAAAGTTCACTCAAAACTTTTGTACTTTTTCCAAATTTTGTGTTTATAGACATTCTCACACTGTACCCTTTAGTGGCATGTGAGAATCATAAGAGTTCGCACCCTACAGTGTAATACAGTGCGAGGTGTTCGCACCCTACCTGTGTCTAGCCTGCGAACTTCACTAATGTTCGCACTGCACCCTATAGCTAGGCTGCAAACCCATTTGAAATTTGTGTTTGGAATTAGGATTTCCTATTTTTTGATGTCCAGTTTTGTTTTGATCAGCTAGATTGAACTTTTGGAGCCTATATTGATATGTTTACAGTCTGCTTGACATTCTTTGAGTTGCTTATAGCCATTTTTTCTTTGTTTGGTTTTGAAGGATTAGTCTCTTGCTTTGAGTGTCTTTCAATTACAAAGCGTGTGTTTTCTTTAGAATTGTTTAGGGAAAGATCAGATTTCTTCTGAATAGTTCGCCTTAAAAGAAAACTTTTAGTTTGGGTTTTGTTGTTTTAAGAAAGTTCATTATTGCTTTTAGTGAAATTTTTTAAACAAAAAGATTTAATTTCTTGCTTTATATTAGATTGGGGGCATTCTTGCATTTGAAGTAGCAAAATTGCATGATTGATATTGATGAGTTTAATATATTTTGGGACATTGTGCATATGGGAATGATAAATGTTTTCTCCTTCTCATAGCATAGCTTTCATCGAAATGAAACGATTGCATATTCATATCTTGCATAATTTTTGAGTCGGTCAAAACACCATATTGTCCATGCCATTTTCCTCTTGAGTAACAACAACCATAAAATAAAGTGCTTATAAAAATTGATTAGACATTTTTATCTTTTTTGGTAGAAAACCTACATTAGATTAGTCGTAGGGCTTTGGAATAGGTGTGAAAGATAACTTTCCAAAGCTGCAAACAAACATAGTATCTTGAGTTAGGGAGCGTTTCAATCCACTTACTACATTTTGTCCTCGGAAGCCCTTCTAACACAAGGCTCAAGCACTAGGTCGCATTGGTGTTGGCAGAGTTACTCACCCTACCTTGTTGACATCAGTGTCGAGATTGCACGTATTACGGGGGTCACTCGGAGGTATACCCACAATGATGAGTGGAAGCCTTTTGAGTTGATTTCGGGCTAGATACCCTACCCTTGCATGTGGATCAGACTATCGATTCTCCCCCGAGGATTTATTGTTGTTGGTGGTAACCTTAGTGGCCTATCTTTCTAGTTTCTTTACACAAGGTGACTGTGGAGGGGCAAGTCTTCACAGTACCTGGAATCGACGTTGGCCAAACTCACTCGGGCTCCTTGGAGGGTATACCCATGATTATGTGTGGGAGATTGCACTAGGGTGTAAGTCCGTTGAGAAGGTCGTCAACATAACTTTTCCACCCGCTCTATCTTATCCCCTTCTTACTTTGTTGTCGCGACGTTGGATTTCATTACCAACTAGTGTGCTCATTGTGAGAAGGTTTTGTTTGTTTGCTTGCTTCATAGATTTTTAGCGTGTGCTGTTTTGTTTTCCTTAGAAGACTCTAGATTGGATTTTTTAATGGAATCAGTTCCCGAAATGACCAATGAAGGAACCTCTGCTCCAGGGGAACCTTTTGTTTTTCCTTCTTACGGAAACATTGGTCCTCCTCACATCGCTACTTTGATCCTTCCAGGTCTCACAATTGGATTGCCGGTGTGGTTGTTTTCCACTCAGGTAAT
>SNQJ01S0007428.1:93756-104533 GCA_010110895.2 Picea sitchensis | reverse complement strand
TGAAATATGTTAATGTTGTTTTCCAAGTAGTTTATTGAAAGCCATTGCTCAAATAGATAGATGCTTTGAATCTTAAATCGAAACATAAGATTTGTGAAATAGGTCAAGGTTGTTTTCCATTTAAGTCCACTTTATGGTTAGTCATTAAAAGTGATTGATATATTTCTAATCGATATATCTCGATTGGTACTATTTTCCATTTTTTTAATTAATAAGATCGATTCGCGTATATCATGAAAACCTATAATTCGTTATTTAAAAATAATATATTACACATTAAAGATTTAGACATAAGATGGAAAAACATGCATACCTGTCATAGAAATTCTATTCCCATGTAAAGTCAAAACATATTTCTGGAAATGAAAATTTGTATCCCATCTTCAGTGATCTCTCGAAGTTTCAAAGAGGTAAAGAAACAAAAAGAGATGCAAGCAGTCTGTGAATATGACGTCAGCTACAGCCCTAATCCTTTGAATTCTAGACCTAATAGGAGAGAATCGCAATCGTCAACGATTGATACCATATACGCAATGACACTGATTCACCCATAATTCTTATACATCTTGTACATACCTGTATATCGAAGCAGAATGCGAAAGTTTCTTACCTTTGATTTACGACCGAAGATACATAGAATTTTATTTTTCAAGAGGAGCATTAACCTGGATGAATAGACGGATTGCCGTAGATTACCGAGGCATATAAGATTGACAAATAGCTGTTGGATTTGCAAACTAATTAAAACCAATTTCTATATCCAAATTCCAAGGTCAATAACATATTAAACCAAACTCCCTGGATGGGGTGCCACCTGGCCAGCTGTTGGATTTGCAAACTAATTAAAACCAATTTCTATATCCAAATTCCAAGGCCAATAACATATTAAACCAAACTCCCTGGATGGGGTGCCACTCGGCCAGATTCTGCAGACACTTGGAATGGAGCAGCCAGGGGAGTTATTAATCCTGGCTGCCAACCCAACCCACAGCTCATAACCATGGCATGGAGCCACACCAGGCATAAGGCCTAGGGAGGCTGTTAGTTCGGCTCTAATGGCTAGCCCTCCCGTCAATTCATAGAGTAATAAGACGCAAATTCCATGGTGCACTCATCCCTTCCCTCTCCTCTCTTGCTCATGCTCGTCGGCTCCTCTGAGCATATTTTCACCATCACCTTCTGTGTTTTTCTCCTGGAGGAACTTTTACCTTACCCTCCCATCACCCTGCTCCTTTTCTCCATTACCCCCTGCAACTGTGTTGGCTCCACTGCTCCATTTATCTCTCTGGTGAACATGCACTATTCCCTCGACCCTCAGAAGAGTCTTCTCTCCCAATTCACTAGCGCCTCTGTGCTCTTGATTCTTTTGAGCTATCCCAAGCATTTTCTAACCGCCTCTCCACCCTCATCCCCAGCCTTAGCATTTTTCCCATCATGCCAAGAGAAAGGGGGAAGTCTAAGAGAGTTGCGCGGTACTATAGAGCCCTCTCCATGCATGACAAACTTTCCCCATCTCACTGTTTCTTTGGCCCAAGGCACAACAGCCAGGGGTCGTCAGCGTAGCCTTCGTCCTCCCCACACTCCTTCCATGGAAATAGCCCAACTAAGAAGAAAGTGCCACCACCTAGCGAGCTCATTCCTTTGGCCACTGGTCTTCTGCCCCCCCAAAGCTCAACCCTCAGGACCCTTATTATGGCGACGACAACTCCATGGTGGAGGAAATCCCCCTAAGTTGGCATGTGGAGGAGATCATGGTGGTTGCCAACGAGGACAAGGAAGAGGATCGGTCTCAACTCTGTGCAAATCGCCTCACAGAGGAGCACCTCCAACTTATCATTGAAATTCAGAAAAAATAAGATGATTAGATGCACTCATAGCGCGACATTCTATTTGATGCACTAGTGGACTCTCCTGCACGGACTCGATGCCCAACGTCTCGCCAATGGTACACCCCTTTCTATAACATCCATGGCCATCGAAGCTCGCCAGTGGATTAAAGTCTTAGGTTTATGTTCTTTGTTTTCTCTAGTTGTAGGCTTAATTTTTTGGTTTATTCTAGTAGCAAACTAGATGATCATAGACGCCACCGACATACTGTCCTAGAGTTTTGTTCATGCAGCTAGAATGTATAATGTCCATATATTGTCAAACTTTGAGCATTTCAGGGCCACCTTTTCCACCTATTCAGTTTCCCTTGTGCTGCAAAACAAACAGATGACTAACACTTGACAATGTATGAATAACAACAATTATTAATAGGAGAACCTTCTTTTTATTTAAAAAAAAAACATATTAAACCAAACTAATTATTACCAAGGTCAATAACATATCCCATGTTTCATTAAACCGACTCTAATAAAGAGAAATGTATAAGGAGGTTGATTCCTCTAACATATATACAGAGGGGCCTTAAATGAAGAAGACACTATCACCAGACCTCAGATTGTAGTATAGTAATCTCTTTGCAACGACAACTACATTGCCACATATTAATCAAAATAATCTTTATAATTAGTAATATGAAACGAATATATCCAGTGTTCGTGAATAAAAAACATAAAAAATCACAGAAGGTACATAAATTTAAATTTTGAAAAACTGCTAGCCCTACGCAATCTAAATCTATATTTCTAAGGAAGATGAAGAGCAAGACTATAAGAAAGATACTGAATTTCAAGGAAGATGAAGACAAGTCTATAAGAATTGTTTATGCCTGTAAACAGTTGTGGTGTGGTCATACGAGCTAAAGCTTGTGGTCTTCCATAATAGTGTTAACGTTATTAGAAATACACGGTATACATACAACGTGGTTAAAGAAATTGTTAAACACTAACTTCTGATTTACTAAATGTTGTCATCACAACCTTCCTTTACACGAAAATATTCGCCAAATATTTTTAGTTACTTAAATTGTGGACCCTATATTATGACGACATCGTTGTCATAAAAAAACCTATCATCTAACACTCCATCTCTCCCAAAAAAAAAAAAATGACGATTTTAAAATCATAATCATAATATAAATTCCCTATATTTATGATATTTTCACTTTCGTCATTATGCTGTGTGCATTTTATCGATATACCAAGTACTTTACTTGATTAAAAAAAAAATTATATTTAAAACCATGTCTTAAATGAAAATTTATTAATATTTAAAACCACGTATTAAAGTTACTAACATATCTGGAATAAAACGAAACCTACTTGGCAGTATTTTCACTTTATTAATATTGAAAACCTTGCTTTTACGTGGCTAACATAGGTGGAATAAATTCAAACCTAGTTGGTAGTAAAAGCAATGGCTTGAATTTGGATGCCATGAAAGTCAAGCCATGTCTTTCAATACCATTAAAACTCGTGGACTTAGTTCCTTTTTTCTTAATGCATGGATTTGTTCCTTCCTTGATATTTGTTATATTTGTTCCTTTTTTCTTTACGCATGGATTTGTTCCTTTCTTCCTTGATATTTGTTCCTTTCTTCCTTCATGATTTTTAATACAAACAAATTGTGAATAACATCAATCTCAATTTAAGGATTTTAATATCAAATTATATAAGGCTAAAATTTGTTCGCTTCATTGATATAATATCATTTAATGACTTGACATATGTTTTACTGCCAACAAACTCAAATTTAACCCACGCCTTTCCAGCTATAACTTTTTGTATCAATAAACTCAAATCATATAAACAAATTTTAAATGGCTGCAAATGTTAAACCCAAGGCTTTCAATACTAAAATATATGACTAAAATTTGCAAATCATATAAACAAATTTTAGATGACTGCAAATGTTAAACCCAAGGCTTTCAATACTAAAATATATGACTAAAATTTGTTGGGTTTGTTCGTATTAATACATGGCTTGCTTTTGTCAACAAAATCAATCTCAAGTCACAACTTTCAAGCCATGACTTTTAATATCAATAAACTCCAACCATACAAAAATTTTGTGGATGGCCTTAAATGTAATTTATAACTTGCAATATCATAAACTCAAACAATGACTTAAACCAAACAAATTTAAATTATAACATCAAATTTTAATTATGTATACATTTTATTGAAAAGCTTTCACTTAAATTTTAATTATGTATAACTTTTATTAAAAAGCTTTCACTTAACATTGATGCCATCCAAAATTTAATCATGAAATTGAAGGCTATTGATTCGAACTTGTGATCTTTAAGGGGGAAATGCATATTCTTAACGATATGTGTGTGCATGTGTAAAGGTGATTTTGAAATATTTTACAAGATGAAATTTGAAATATTTTTTTTATTAATATATTTTTTAAATACCATGTGTCAACTCCATATTAAACAAGGAAATTTTTAGAAAGCTCTCTCACAATGTGATGTAAAAAGTAGAATGAAATTTTTAAAAAGCTTTATTTGTGTATGTTTGTCTTCCAATATATGAAAGCTAATAATTATCCCTTGCTATAATAACTGGAAAACCTAGTAAGGTAATCTTTATTTTAATCTAGGATTCTAAATTTGATTCTCATAAACAAAATAATAAGAATGCTGGATTTTCTCTTTCAAAATTTCACTCTCATAAACAAAAGGAAGTCTGCTGGGTTTTCTCTCTCTAAAATAGTGGGGAGGAAGGAAGTCTAACTTAAAAACTCACTCAAGTGCTAAGCGAAATATCAATTTCGATTTTAGTTCCGTTGTTTAAGGTAGGAAGTCACCGTATGTTGTCACTCACGCGGAGGTTCTATTTAACGAGTATTTGATCAATTTCTATTTTAGTTTATTTGTTTACGGTAGGAAGTCACACTATATTTTCATCATGGGATATATTTGTTTTATGAAATAAAGTATTTGTTGCTTATGACTTTTTAATATTCAGTTTCAAATGGATTCGTTTGCGCACGCTTACTCGAGTACTTAAAGATGCTAGTGTAAGTTTAAGGATACAATTATATTTCGAGACTTGTTAGGGTAAACATAGGAATAATAATGTCAATTAACCCATATTATGTAGAGGAAGATAAATATGTATTACTAAATATGGAGGGATTTAAGAAATAAGATATAGTTGATTGTGATGGAATTGTATGTTGGTGTACATGAGTATTATAATGTGAACTTGATAATATCATTATAGTGTGCGTTGTTAGAATTGCAAATGCGAAAAACACAATTTACATATGATAATTAATAATCACAAAGATAAGAAATACAAGGATTTCATGTGGTTCACCCAAACGTTGGGTTACGTCCACCAAGCATAGCCATCGATTGTCTTATTATTCAGATCATGGAGATTATAACAGACTTGCAAGTTCTCTCATTCGTCTCACTCTATTGTCTCTGCCTCTACGGGCTTACATGAATTTATATACATTTACACAAGAAACTGATTATTAAATGCACCCCTATCCATATTCTCACTTGGTCTATTTTAGTTGCAACCAATGCAGAATAATAGGATCCAAATCCATCTTTGGAGGAATTCATTGTCACCAAAGCCATACAATCTCCACCTTGACAACAATTAACCTGATACCTTGCTCCTTCCTTTTGTTCATCACCTTTTTTGCAAGCCAAAAGAAGCCAAGCACCACAACAACTTCTCTAATAAAATTGGTTTCATGATCTCGCTTCTGTGACTTGCACGAGTTTGGATTTCCTGAGGGGTCACTCCACCTCCAACATGTTTTCCACAATTGTGTTGTGAGACATATTTAGTGATAGATCTCCTCCTATCCAATACACTTGTAAAATATACATTACAATTATCACACACCATATCAGTGTAACCATTATAGGTGACATTTGTGCTTCTCAAACGTTGAAGCACCCATTTCACTGCAACACCTAGATTTGTCACGTATCTGACAACATCATTAGCATGTGAAACATTTGGTCTTAACCATTTCATCACATATAATAGACCTCCTACTAAACTTACACGAGACATAACCTTTTCTTCTTTATAGACAGGACCTATGCTTGAAGAAAACTTATAATGGAAAGCAAGAGGGATAAAAATTGGTTTTACAATGTTCATACTGAACTCCAACCAAATCTTACCATTACCATCTCTGTGTACTTCTATGGCCATAATTTGTTTTGCTGCTTCTTGATCCCTCATCTGAATTGTCGTGTCCACCTAAGTCATTTTCTTACTGATTTTATCCATTCTTCGGCTTGCATCGAGCATATCATCAACAAATAACATCAAGACTGTGAATGTACTATAAAATGTATATTCATTCCTACCCTTTGAAAAATTCTGACTCACTATGAAGGATTCAAACCTCTTCTATATTTTTCTAGGTACCAATAGGTCATACAATGAATTTTCTAGCATGCAAACAAATTTACCATTGCGATCTTGAATCAACCCTTTTGGTTGTTCCATACATTCTAAATCTCTATCAATGATGACCTTGTTAGCAGTAGGATCACACACACAACATCCCTTTATACCACCATCATAACTTGAAGAGATATAAAACAAGCAGGAATTCATAAACAAAGACTTTAACTCTGGAAATGATTGATGGCTTACCAGTACCTGCAATTCTTTCTTGCTCTATTGACTTTGATGCTTCTTCCATAAAAAAGAAGACACATCTGTAACCTCAGATGCTACTCCAGTAGTCCCTTCCAGCTTATAAAGGTTATCAACCTTTGTTGCCTTCATCACTACTAAACTACCTTTCGACAATGTGAGTGCTCCACCTTGACCTGCATACTTATATCCACAAGAATCCAACACTCTCAATGAAATAAAATTTGATTTAAGCTCAGGTACATATCTAACATCTGTTAATTCCCTAACAATACCATCGAATATCTTGATTCTAGTACTGCCAACCCCAATAGTTTTACAGGGAATACCATTTCCCATAAACACTACACCCTCATCAACACATTGGTAAGAAATGAATCAATTTCTATGTGAGAACATGTGGTGAGAGGCACCTGAATCTAACTGTCATTCTTAATCATATTGTAAATTACTAGAAATAGATAAAACTTGATCAGTCATACCTGAATTTGTTACAACGAAATTTTCTTCCTTCGTAGAGTTTTCCATAGATTCCTTTCTTTTCCAACAATCTTTCTTGAGATGTCATGTTTTTCCACAATACCAACATTTTTCTTTACCCTTTCTGTGTCTTGACTTAGATCAAGAAAAAATTATCTCATTCTTCTCCTTAGTTAGACCTGTGAGAAACATCACCTCCGAGGTTGAGGTTTCTTGACTAGATTTTCTCCTCATCTCCTCAGCCAACAAAGCTCCCACAACATAGTCATAATATAAAACATCTATTGAACTAAAGCTAATAGAGGTGACTAGATTATCCCAAGACTTAGGAAATGAACAAAATAGTGTAATAGCCTTATCGTCATCTTCGAATTTAACTTCCATACTAGTAAATTGAACTATAAGGGCATTGAAGGTATTTAAATGGTCAGCATCTTTTGTACCTTCTTTCATCTGCAAACTGTACAACTGTCTCTTCAAGTAGATTCTCCTCGTCAAGGACTTCATCATATATAGACTTTCCAACTTGCTCCATAAGCCTGATGTTGTATCCTCTCCTACGATATTAATCATAACATCATCCGCCAGACATAAACAAATGGTACTAAGAGATTTTGCATCCAGATCTTCCAATTCCTTATTCATCATGGCTGTTGGTTTCATTGTCTTGCTTGCCAATGCTTTTTTCAACCCTTGTTGCACCAGTAAATCCTGCATCTTGAGCTTCCAGAGCTCAAAGTTGGATTTACCACTCAACTTTTCAATTTCAAACTTCGAAGTATGCATCTTATCCATTAGCACAAAACATGCTAATTCCCAAATCACTGCTTATAATAACCAAGATCCTTTAAAAATAATGTGGAGGAATTAAGGTATAAACCTCAAAAGGTTTAAAAAGAAAAATAAATAATAAAAGATTTAAAGTGAGTTTAATATTGAATGTAATATTAAAATGTCAATGTATAAACCTCACCTTTTATTTAAAATAAAAATAAAAAACTTTTTATAAGCATTCACCTTCACGCTTAATTCATACAACATTTTTAATGCATACACTCCTTCACGCTTAATTCATACAACTTTTTTAATGCATACACTCCTCCACCCTTTTGAATTGTTTTAATTCCTTCACATCATGATAAAGTCGATATTTCAACTTTTAATAAAAGTCAACTGTCATACCTTTCATACTTTGATTTATACCATGCACCTCCTCATACAACTTTGATTTATAGGATGCAACTTTGATTTTTAGGGAGTCATCGCACCTCCCGATACAACTGGAGTGCGGCGATATTAAAGGGTCTACGCACTATACCTCATAGCTCGATCGCGATGATTTCAGGATTTCACACACGCGATAAGTATGGCTAGTAATACATCACACCCTTCCATAGGAGGGACCTGCGACGATATATAAATCGACGCACCTCACACATATGTTTCTGCTCCTCTAAAATTTGATGCCCTCGATACCCTTTCCTCCAACCAACTCTGATACCACTTGTTAGAATTGCAAATGCCGAAAACACAATTCACATATGATAATTAACAATCACACACATAAGAAACACATGTATTTCACGTGGTTCAGCCAAACGTTGAGCTACATCCACCAAGCATAGGCATCGGTTGTCTTATTATTCAGATCATGGAGAATACAAAAGACTTGCAAGTTCTTTTATTCCTCTCACTTTGTCGTGTCTACCTCTATGGACTTACATGAATTTATATACATTTACATAAGAAACTGATTATTAAATGCACTCCTATCCATATTCTAACTTGGTCTATTTTAGTTGCAACCAACGCATAATAATAGGATCCAAATGCATCCTTGGAGGAATTCGTTGTCACCAAATCCCAACACGAGTTGTATATGAGGTAATATGCCCCTAATGTATATGATGTACAAATCTTTTGTAATGATGTATAACGTGGAGGGATGAAGCATCATTTTGAGTATGATAGTGTTTAGTGAAGTTATAGTGCTTGGTTGTATTGTTTCTTTGGATATTTCTTACTAAGGAACAATGTGAAGGTGTTTTATGAAAGTTTTTAAAACTTTTTTTTAGATTAATAAAATAACATCTAGTGGCGAGTAGGGTAACTCTCTTATTCATTTATATAATTGGGTAAAATAAAATATTTTCAATGATCTTGTTAGTGTTGGTTGAGAGGGTCTTAACACGATAAACATATTTTTTTTTTCTAGATCGTAGATATGGGTCTCCTCTAGTGCCACATATAACTCATTTGAGAAATGGTTAAGTCGACAAAAAATTATAGAAGAAATAAGAGAGGTGTGTATTCTAGGATTTTGATAAATGTGAAGACAAAAATATGATAAAAAGAGTAAACAATATTAATTTAAAAAAAAGTTATATATTTGGAA
The DNA here is from genome assembly GCA_010110895.2 of Picea sitchensis. NCBI lineage: Eukaryota > Viridiplantae > Streptophyta > Pinopsida > Pinales > Pinaceae > Picea > Picea sitchensis. Next base: position 95,128 of record SNQJ01S0007428.1, on the reverse strand, counting down.
TCTACGTAGCAGACTCTATCTATGTTTGTAAGTTCTTCAACAATTGAATTGTTTAGCCTATAGAAAAATAACGTAAAAGATAGAGATATAGAGAGGTATTCACAAAAAGGGAGGTTTTTATCGATTTGTAGACCGAACCACTAGGTTTGTCCTCTTGAACCTAAATCTTAGGAAACCAAGTCAACACACACATTGTCAATACTACAAAAAAAGATTGAATTCAAATGAACATGCATGCGTTCTTAATCCTGTGCACACGTTCTTAAGAGCATATATGCTCTCTAAGAAAAATCACGCACTATAGGAATGTGCACGTGTTCCTAAGAGTGTGCACATGATCTTTTAAGTTATTTGTTCTTTTTCATTCCCGTCCCTTTGTCCCTCTCTCTCTCTCTCTCCTACATATACCCCCCCTCAATGTCTCCCTCTCACTCTCCCTCTCTACCCCCATGTTTGTCTCCCTCGCTCTCATACACACTCCTATGCATGGTAAGACGTGGACATGGAAATACTTAAACATCACAAGGGATGGAAAGACCTAGACCTAGACATTTCCCTTACATGCGTTAGAATCTCACACCCTATCTTTCTCTCTCTCTCTCTCTCTCTCTCTCTCTCTCCCTCACTTTTTCCCTTTGTCCCTCTCTCCCCTATTATTCCTCCCTGTCTCTTCCACCTCTCCCCCAACCTTTCTCTCTCTCCTCATTTTTAATTTTAGTCACTCTCTCCATGCCCCTATTTCCCCCTCTATTCCCCCTTTATACCTCCCTTTGCATACCCCCTTCATCTCACTCTCTCTCTACCCCCCCCTTATATATCTCCCTCTCAGATTCCCTTCCTCTCACTATCCCTCTCTCTACCCCACCAATCTATCTCCCTCTCCCTCCATCTCACACACTCTCTCTACCCACTTTCTTTATCTTTCTCTCTCCCCCTATACGACCCTCACACACTCTCTCTCTCTCCCTCCCTCCCCTTCCTCCCAATCTCTCTCCTCTGTCTCTCCAAGATATACCCCTCTCTCCTACATTTTCCCCTCTCTCTACACCCCCTCTCTATCTTCCTCTCTCTCTCTCCCTCTCACACTCTCACACACTCCCTCTATTTCCCTTTTATTCATTTCTCTCTCTCCCTCCCACACTCTCACACATGCACTTTATAGCTCTCATCTATGTCTTCCTCTCTCTCCCTCCCACACTCTAACACACTCTCTCTCTACCTCCCCTCTTTGTCGTCCTCTCTCTCCCTCTCACACTCTGTCACACACACTTCCTATCCCCCCTCTATGTCTTCCTCTCTCTCCCTCCCACACTCTAACACACTCACGCTCTACCACCCCTCTTTGTCTTCCTCTCTCTCTCTCCCACACTCT
>SNQJ01S0007428.1:62751-76045 GCA_010110895.2 Picea sitchensis | reverse complement strand
TCTCTTGGTGTAGAGGATCCATGGGCATTGTTGCCCTGGATTGTTGACTATGTAACCCTGTAACCCCCTATGTGCAAAGAAAACAACAAGTGGGAGAATGTTGGGTATGTGTTATATTCTTTGCACGAGTAGTAGTGTCTAAGCATATATGTCGGGTGCACGGGGGGGTTAGAGGGGGGGCCGCTAGGCCCCCCCTCAGGGGCTGCAGGGGAGTGGAGCCCCCCGCGTGGGGGTTCCGGGGTAGCGGCCCCAAAAATATATTTTCGGGACGACATATTTTCGGGACGACATATTACCGGGACGCCATATTTCTGGGACGACATATTTCCAGGACGACATATTTCCGGGACCACATGATATTTAGGTGGTTTTTTCAGCACATGGTTTTTTGCCGATGGTTTTCTATTTTCGGTTAAGGAATTAGGGTTTTGGACTAATCCAGGTCATTGGGTTAGGGTTTTGGATGCCGCTAGATCCCATATTTATATTGTATTGTAAACAATGTAACATAATGTATGAATATAATATATGTTGGTTTTCCCGGTTTGGGTTTCTAGGTGAAAAATCTCTGTGTAATGTTTGTATTTTCCATTGTATTTTTTCTGTTCTTTTCTAAATATCAATTTGTAGTAGATATTGTACAAGGTTAGAATCTACATCACAAACTCGGAGGTTCACAAGGTAAGAGCCCAAAGGTTGGGTGCTCCAAGTCACGAGAGGATCAGGAACGTCCATCCGAGGACGACAGGTGGAAGAGATCGAGGGATCTTGCGAACTTGGAGGTTTGCAAGGTAAGAGACCAAAGGTTGGGTGCTCCGAGTTGCGAGTGGCGAAGTCACGAGAGGGTTAGGACAGTCCATCTAAGGAGGACAGGTGGCAGAGATCCACGGATCTCACGAACTCGGAGGTTCGGAAGGTAAGAGCCCAAAGGTTGGGTGCTCCAAGTCGCGAGTGGCAAAGTCGCGAGAGGATCAGGACCGTCCATCCGAGGAGGACAGGTGGCAGAGACCTAGGGATCTCGTGAACTTGGAGGTTTGCAAGGTAAGAGCCCAAATCTTGGGTGCTCCAAGTCGCGAGTGACAAAGTCACGAGAGGATCAGGACCGTCCATCCGGGGAGGACAGGTGGCAGAGATCCAGGGATCTCGCGAACTCGAAGGTTCACAAGGTAAGAGCCAAAAGGTTGGGTGCTCCAAGTTGCGAGTGGCGAATTCGCGAGGAGTGGAGATATTTGTTGGATGCAGAGAACGGGAGGAATGTTGGATCAGGAATCCCATCGCCTATCGCACGTTCGGGGGTTCGGAGGTTGAAAGGAGTCATTTATGACCTCACGAGTAGCGAAGTGCCGAGAGCCAAGAATGAGAGAACACATGGAAGAACTTCAAGGTGGGGCCCGCATGATTGACGGGTGGACACGCTTGACCTCGATAAGGGAGTCAACGCTCCGTTGACTTCTCACATCTCAGGGATTCATAGGATAAGAGCGCGAGAGCTCAACCCTTGGACTTGTGAAGTCGTGAGTAGCGAGAACGCGAGAGGGAAAATTATATATCACTTCTTGGGGGTTCGTGAAGGGAAGGTGCCATGATTTGATGCTACAACTCGTGAAGTGGCGAGTTGCGAGAAGTACGAAATGGAATTCAAACCATCGTTAACTTTCGCGTCTCAAAGGTTCACGAGATAGGAGGACGAAGGCTCGACGACCCAACTCGGGAGGTTCTAAGTCGCGCAAAGAGCGAAAGGATGCCATATTGGTTAGGCCTGTGGCCATAACTGTCGATCATATGAGTGTGGTTAAGGGATGGCAGGGTCTGTATCAGGTCCCATAGGGACTTAGGGAATTCTATTCTTCAGGGAAAAGAAGAGAAGGGGTGAAAAGTTTTATTATGTTGTAGTGGGTGTGTTACATGGAAAGGAAGAGAAGAGGCATGAAGACATGGGAAGCTATCATGAGAATGAGTGTTTTAAATGTATAATTTTTGTGTCTAAGTGTTTTGATCAATGCCAAAGGGGGATATCATTGAAAGATTAATTGTTGAAATACTAGTTGTTAAAAGATTGGTTTTCATTGATTTGTTGAAAGATTGGTTGTCATTCATGTCAAATTTTGAACAGGAATTTAACAAGTTGTGTGTCAAACAAAAGTAGTTGTAAACATAATTTAACAAGTTGGATTTCAGTTGCATATTAAAGTAAATGTAAATAGAAGTTAACAAGTTTCATGCCAATGTAAAGTAGTTGTAAACATAAGTTAACAACATGCATGTGAGTTACATGTTAAAGTAACTTTAAACAGAAGTTAACAAGTTGTGTGTGATTCTGTAAATAGGTTGCATGTAAATGTAAAGTAGTCGTAAATAGAAGTTAACAACATGCATATGAGTTACATGTTAAAGTGACTATAAACAAAAGTTAACAAGTTGCATGTGAGTTGCATGTCATCATGAGATCCTCATTAAAGAAAAAAGAGGATTCAATTAGAAAATCACTTATGTGAATACAAATTGGCATATTTGAGGTAGTGAGAGGAGGTCATCGAAGTCCAGTGAAGGAAGACATTGTAGGAGCCGAGCGTACAGAGGAAATTTACAGACACGGGTTTCTTGTGTAAATCCATGGGTTTCAACAGGAAAAACATGGACATCCATGGGCTTTAGTCGGGAAAAACGTGGACATACATGAGTAGGAAGATTACATGGGTCACAGACATGTGAGGAAAAACTATTGAAGATCAAACATTTAAAACCGAGGTCAGCTACATGTTGAAGGTATGTCTTCTTGTGTATGTTAGGGTGTGTATTCTGAAAAAATCAGGAACATATATGTCTTAGTGATTCATAAGCATTTGATTTGGAGAAATAATGTGTGGTTTTAGTCTTGATGAGATATCAAGACTTCCAACCACACATTAAAATCTCAAATGTTATTAAAATACCATTAATTTTAAACATTTCCAATAGGTGTATGCCTTGGGTGTAATTAATAAGATCCCTTATCAGACTCACATGTCCACATTGGTCGAGAAAATTGTTGATCTATAATACACACCAACATTGACTACAACTATCTCTACAAACTGGCAAGGTGACATAAGCCTCTGACTTGAAAAGATAGACCGCCAAGCATTAATGTGTCCAAGAGTGATCATGCTATCATATAAATGTAACTGAAATATAAAGAGTAAGTCAATAATTGTAGAACTATAAGTTATGATATCGTATGCATGATGCAATCATATGTGAGACTGAGAATCACTATGTCGAAGTCCATTTTCCATGTAAAATTTCCCATCTTTGAAAGTAAACACGACGACTAATCCCATTAAACAGATGTTATCCCTTGATGATCTAACTGTGATTGTGCAAATTGTTCTTCGTGAAATTGTTCATGCAAGGAGAATATATGATTTATGATCAACCTGTGGTCCAGGATGTAGGCCGACCAATCCAAACACAACTTCATATCTTAGAGAGATTATATTAGCATGCCAATTGCACTCCAAATAAACCTAAAATTGGCAATGAGTTTAATGAGGGAGATGTAGGATATAGTGAGAAGAATGTTGATACTTGTGAGAATAGGCATGAAACATTCTTAATGGGATCATTCCAAGCTAGAAACAAAGTAAGCCATGAAAATAACAACATGGTTCTAAGGCATGTAGACACAGATGCACATGTGTTGAAGAAAATCTCAAGTTTAGTTAATATAAAGACATGTGCTAATGACCAACAACAATTTGATCGTACTCGAGAGAATGTGTCATCAACCATTTTTCACTTTCTCTTTCAAACTGAAGCCGATCTAAGGAGTGATACTTTATTAGAGAGAACATGAAATGTTGCAATTGTCAATAATAAGAATGACCAATAGGACAACGTTTGGTGACACTGCAATATTGCAAGATTCTCATGGAAATGTTGTTTCAACAAATGAAATGGGAATGACTTCTCACACACTTTATGATAGTGAAATCTACAAGTTTATTATGCAGTAAGAAAAATATTCTCACACATGCGAAATCTACACTCTTAAGAGGTTATTATTCAACAAGCAAAATTTGATCACAAATTTAAAACATATGAATGAGTAAAAAAATTTATTCACCACTTTTGTAGACACAAACATATAAAACAAAACATGTCAAACAGTGATATTTTTCAATGTATTTTATTTATTTACTTTCCTTAGTTTAACTTTGATCAACTATTTACTCATTACAAAGAAAACAAAATCTCATTTTTTTTTTCTTTATTTAGTTTAACTTTTCTTAACAACAAAAAAGAAAAGAAAAGAAATTTGCACTTCACTATGTATGTTACTCTAACATAATTTTTGTAAACATTAACTAACTCTTTTGTTTACTTTAATTTTTCTTTTAGTTGTTTCACTTTATCATTAGTACTTTTATTTCACACAAACTCTTCACTAACTTTTGTTTTAGCTACGTTTTATCCATAAAACAAGAAATATAAAAATTACAAGTTTCAAAAAATACATAAAATTAAATAATTAAGATCATACAATGAAATTCATGTGTATACTTTTATGTTTTAGAGTCTAATGTGTTTCCCTTTCTAGACTTAAATCCTAGGGTGACATTCTCTCCTGTTCTCTCCTAGTCTCATAGGAGGTTGAGATGTTGGTATTGAAACATTCTTGTTTCGACATGAGCAAACCATTTTTTAACTTGGAGGAAAATTCATATAGAAACACTTAGGCTCTAGTAACTATGTCGGAGGACTTTAAAACCATCATAAAGTCCCAATTCTACACTATTATATATGTAGAGGACCAATGGATCAGATGGAATTACTTCAGTGAGAGGCATAGATACAATGTACAAGAATACAACACTGAGTTTGGAAACATGGCCATTGTGTTGTGTATCTCTTTAAAGAACTCATATGTACTCCTAAAGTATATTGGGGGTTTACACAATCATCCATGAAAGAAGGTCATTCTCTTCAAGCCAACAAAAATGGATGAGGCATGTGTATAGGAACAATACATAGAAAACAGAGGCTAAAAGAAGGGGTATCCAAGTGGTTCAAAGTATAAAGAACATCAAGAAACTTCCAAGGAGGGGGAAAAGAAGTGCAAAATGGAAAAATATAAGAAGAAAAAAGCACTACACATAAATGAAAAGATACTAGAAACAATTACAATCATTGCAACATCGATGAACACATTGATGAAAATTGTTGGAAACTACATCAAGAGATGAACCTAAGGAAATACAAGATTGATAGAAAGAAAAGTAACCTTCTAGCCACATATTTGAGAAATGATGTGGAAAGTAGCTCAGATGTGAATGAAAATATTTTAGAAACATATGTATAGAACGAGGTGAATCTAAGTATCCTTCATCACTAGGAAGAGAAGGATATGACCAAACCCTTTCACATCAAGATTTATATCAAGAAGACCAAGGTAGATGTTATGTTTCATTCGAGTTCACATGTTAATCTAATAGCAATGTATCTAGTCAAAAAACTTGTATTGGAGGTTGACGATCATCCTATCCCCTATCCATTAGGTTGGGAAAACAGGGATGTAGAGATCAAGGTAGCAAAGTAGTGTAACATTAAATTTCTTGTAAGTGATGATTTTATAAATGAAGTATGATTAGATGTAGGTCCATTGTATGTATGTGGACTAGTGTTTGGAGGCCCTACATGTATATGAGGGATGTCATATTCATGTGGAGAACCAATCAATATTGCCTCATCAAGGAAAGGAAATCCTTCATCATCAATGCACACAAAGGAATATAAAAAATTTGACAAGTAAGTGCCAATCAAGCTAAGAAATTGATTAGTTCTAGCAAGAAATATGTTTTATTTTTTCTAAGAGAAAATCAGTCTGTTGAAGTGTCGTTGAAAGTAAATACATGCCTCGAAGGGTGTACTAAAGAGAAGAAACATCAGTTGGAGATGTTTCTATAGGCATATAGAGGAGAGTTCCAGAATCCTCAAGGGATATCACCTAAGAGGGAAGTGGACCATGAAATTGAATTATTAACAAACTCTCACTTGAAAAATATTGGGTTGTATAGATATTTAGTTATGGAAGAAAATGAAGAAAAGAAGCAGTTGCATCAATTCTTGGATCAAGGTGTGATTCAAACAAGAACCTCACCTTCTGGGTTTCCCATCATAATTATACCCAATAAGGATGAGTCTTGGAGAATGTGTATCTGGATACACCCAATATCGATGATTTTTTTTACGGCCTATAGAATGCTAAGTAATTCACTAGCATGGATTTGAAATCAGGATATCACAAGGTATGAGTAAAAGAGGAATATAATTGTAATACTTCCTTCCAGGCACGACATGATTTGTATGAATGGTTGGCTATGTCATTAAATTTATGCAATGCACCAACTACATTTACGATACTAATGAATGGTGTTTTATTCCCTTATCTAGATTCATTTGTTATTGTTTATTTGGGTGATATGCTAGTTTATAGTGATACCTTGGAGGATTACATCTCAAATCCTACGCAAGTGTTAGAGACACTGGAGAAGCACCAACTAGTGGCCAATCTCGAGAAATGTGAGTTTACTTAGTAGTCTTTGGTGTATCTAGGGTATGTGATTGGTGGAGGAGAGCTCAAGATAGATTCTGTCAAGATGGGGGCCATCATGAAAGGGCTAGTTCCTACAATTTACACAAAGGTTAGTAGCTTTGTTGGGGAATCAAAGTACTTGTGGAATTTCATAGTTTCATTTTTAGCAGTAGTTGCATCCCTCCACACAATGACAATGAGTGGAAAGAGTTTGTAGTGGAGGAAGAATCAACATAATATTTTTGATGAGATAAAAATAAATACATATAAAACACCAGTTCTCTCACTACCAAAATTTCAAAATCCCTTCGAAGTGGAGACATATGCAAGTGGGTGTGCCATGGGAGAGGTTTTGATGCAAGGAGGAAGGGATTTATGCTACCGTTCTGAAGTATTTCATGGGGTTGTTCTCAAGTACCCTATCTATGACAAATCTCTATGCCTTAGTACAGGATATTAAAAAGTGTATACATTATATGGTGGGAAAGGAGAGCACCATCAACACAAATTACCATCCACTCCAATATTTGTAGGCCTAGAGTAAGTTACAACAAACCATACAGTACAATGGATGAGGTTCTTAAATAAATTTCATCTATTCATCAAGTATAAGAAGTGTAGCACAAAAAAGTTCACATACATTCTTTCAAAACCACCCACCTCCAATATTATAGCTTTGGGAAATCTTAAGTGCACATGGAGCCTTTTACCCATGATTCATACTAAGAGGGATACATAGAAGATGGGCACTTTAAGGAGGTGTTTTAGCTGTTATAGGGCCAAATTCATGCATAATAAGGTGATAGAAATGATGCATATCATTTCTATAACGTTTTACTATATAATATCAACAAGATTTGTGCCCCTAGAGGTGAATGGTTGTATCTTATTAGAGAGGATAAGATCTCCAAGGTTGTAGGACATTTTGGTGTTGGGAAGACAGTTACCAATTCCCAGCCGAAAGGTATGTGTACTGGAGAAAATACAAGAAGATGTAGAATAATATATTAGAAGATGTATACTTTAGTGTACCAGTAAGCCCAATAACAAGAATAATGGTCTATACCATCTCTTACATGTACCCACTCGACCTTACGAAAGCATTTTCATGGGTTTTGTGAGAGGTTTACAAACCATGCAGAAGGGACATGACTATTTATTTGTTGTAGTTGATAGGCTCAACAAAATGTTCATTCTCATGCCTTTTAAGAATATCATAAAGGGATAGGAGGCAACAAGATTATTCTTTGAACAGGTTTGGCTACACTTTGGGATACTAAGGAGCATCATATCAGATAAGGACACAATATTTCTCAGTTGATTTTGGACTACATTGTGGGATAAGATGGAAACTAACCTCAAAAGGCCTACAACATTCCAACGACATATAGATGGGAAGATAGAATTATTCAAAAATACTTTGGTTTCTCTTTTGAGGGGTTATAATTAGAAGCATTCGAAGACCTAGGATAAATTTTTTATCTACACACTTCTACTAGTAAGTCACCTTTTGGAACTTGTTTTGGATACTTTCCACCTTCACCATTGGATGTTGTATATGGACATCGAGGAGGATTGAGGGAGGACCTCATAAGAGATTCATTAAAATAAGAGAAAATTAATGAGATGAACATGCAGATATATTTTCAAGTATAGGCGAAATTAAAGAAGTAAGGAGAAAAGTACAATGTTAGACATGACTAACATACAACAAAGAGAATATTTAGAGTGGGAGACATAGTATGGCCAAAACTAAATAAGGAAAGACTACATGGTCCTGGAAATAAGATAAATGCTTTGTGATATGTTGCTTTTGAAGTAGTGGAAAAGGTTGGAGATCATTCCTACAAACACAAATATCCCCATACATGTACATTTACTCAGTAATGAATGTAGATAATCTCAAATTCTATGAGCCCTCTATTTTGGATCAAGAGGAGGAGTAGGTCCTACCTTCCATAGAGGACTTAGCACTAGATGCTCAAGCAGAGTTGGAAGAGGATGAGATTTTGTAAAAGAGGTCCATAACTACAAGACAGGGGCAACATGACCTTTGGAATACTAGGTTGAAAATACACCTTCAAGGAAAAACAAAGTGGCACTCCACATAGAAGGTTGAGGAAAAAATTCCCCACCTCATTCAATAAATATTTTTGAGAACAAAATTCTCCCTAAATTGGGAGGTATGATCGGAATTGTATCATTATATTATTTTTCATCTATCTTAGTATTTTTTGGGTAAAATAATAGGAGGAATAAACTTGCAGGACCATTTTGGTGGCTGGTCCAAATTTGGAAATTTGGTTCGAAAAAACTGTCTAAAATATTCCAAAGTGTTTTTGAGGCATCAAGTGGTGCTTTCTTTGCTCCAAACCTTACTATCATTGTAACGACGCTGCTTAAATAAATGTAAAGGATTATTAATTATAATTAAATTGATAATCCGATTGTCCTAAGATGTTAGCTAAACAATAATTATTTCTTATATAATATTAACTAAATTAATTATTTGTTCATAATTTTCAATGGTTAATTAATTATTAATCAACTCTTTAATTATGTGAGTAAAGAATTAATAGGGTTGATAATTTAATTTATTAAAACTTACGTATATGAGTGGGATAACAAACATTAAATAAAAGGATAAGAAGCATTAAATAAATGGGACAAGACATTAAATAAGAGGATAAGGTAATAAATGTAGGGATAAGGAATTTAATGAAAGGAAGAGTCGGTGAAAGGGGATATGAAGGGGGAGAGCCTTACGGGGAGGACATTCATTCTTTTGGAGGAGGATTTTGGGGATTTTGGGGTGGAAGGAAGCATTTTGGAGGGGGACGAGAGCACTGGTTGGATGGTTTGTTTTGTTTTTTTGGTTCTGTGGGAGAGGTTTTCAGACTGCGAGTATCATTGCAGGGGGCACCAGGTTGCTCGGGGTTTTGGGCACGGGGGCCAAGATTCCTTTTGGTTTCCTAGAGCTAGGGAGCCAGATAGGTTGCTCCTAGTTGGCTAGGTGGATAGTCGGTTTGGGCAGTGTTGGTCATTTCATCAGGCTAGGAAAGGGGCAAAGGTTAGTCATTTCATCGCAGTTAGGAAAGGGCAACGCGAGGGAAGGGACAAACATATCGACAGGAATTAGCATCAGAAACACGTATTTATATGTGATTTGTTGAGTTATTTCCATGCTTTAGATAGATTTTAACTTGTGCAAAATATTTATGCTTATGATGTGAACGAATAATTTACGTATGAGAAGGCAATTATATGTTAATTGAATTTTAATTTTGCATTTAATTACACGGTCTTTACATTGGTAAGAGATCTTGTTTAGAATCCTCGCTCATGGGCCAAAAACTCCAAGCCTCTAACTCCAAACATACCCTTAACCAAGAAAACCAAACACAAATTTTAATACAAAATAAAAATAATTTCCTTAATAATTTCAATATTATAACCTTAAACAAGAAAATACGGGATAAGGAATTCCAAGCTATATCTGGAGAACAATACTAAATCGGGTTATCATAAGTGTTCCTAGTATGCATTACTAGATTACATGAATTTCCACAAGCAAGGATATAATTCACATAAGATATTATAGAATGAACAGCCCAAGCAAAAACAGTGAACATGGTTACCAAAATAAGAAGAATGGCATCAATATATATCATTAGGCTTCAACAAAGCTACCACATGTACAATACAGTAGGTACATGTGCAGTAGAAATGTGTTTCCAACTGTAGTACGCAGAAAGAAAAAAAACAAAAACAAAAGTCCAGTCCATTTACTCCAGAACTCTATAATTCAGAGAACATTTGATGCTTTATAATGGAAACTAATAAACAATGGTGGTTATATTTCATAAAGAGAAAAAAATAGACCTTCGCATGAAGCTAATGAAGAAAATGGTGTAACAGAAAAGTAGCCTTTCTTTATGCCCACTAGTAGAGACTGATATGATTATTGTTAGTAGTGCCACCACAGTAGTACAGACACTGAAATGTTTCCCCATTTGAGATTGAGCAGTTTCATTAAACAAGGCATAATTGAAGATAAGACATTGCAGACGTCCTCTAGGAATTTGATTAACTTGTTGGAAAGGAACACATTGATTCAGAAAGAGTCACATGGAGTGTCATTTCTCATCATTCAACATAGATAGTCATACAATGGTAGATAAAATAAGATAATGTTATTGTTGTCCAATGAATGACCACAAAAGAAGGTCAATGGGACTGTTGAGTACAATAGTTCCGATACATAGTGAGAGCACGAAAATGGCTCCTAAATAAATCAAGATGCAGAAAGTAAAATAAAGCACTGCTCTAAACGAAGACTCTAAAGCTGAGCACTAATAGTAGAAAACAGATTTGGGAGAACTGGACCTAGAATTTGGAATACAAATAATGCAAGAATATCAATATCCGCTAGAACTCACTCCCCTAACATTCAGGGCTACACTCCATTAGCTAGTCATATGCAAGGACCTGAACCTATGAGTTTATAAGTCGATAGGTGCAGAACACAAATTTATCTATCTATGTTTTCGAGAGGAACAACAGAAAAGGAAACCCCAAGCAATGTCAAGCGAGGATCACCTTTTTCACCACCAAGATAGACCCACCGATTCCTTTAGATATTGCACCGCCGAATGGAAGAAACTCCTGCAGAACAGTGTCTAGAAGATAATTTGGACTCTACACCTAAGTCACCATGTTTGCCAGATTTCATTGATGAAATTTGAAATTCAGCAAATTAGAGATAAGGTGTGCCAAACAGTACCGTCAAATGGTCTTCAAAGAAATAGTGTCAATCTAAGGGTTAACTATTAAATAAATTGTCAGGAGAAAATCAAACTTCTAACCACTTCAGAGGATAGTTGAGAATTTTTTTTTTGTAGACGGTGTACCTATACAGTCGAACTGAAGTCTCCACTGCTCATACCATAATTGGCAGCAGAGATGTGAAATGACCTCAATACTTTCATTCAATTAACTCGATGTGAGAATTTCACTAAAGTAGACACATAAGACAAGGAGATTAACTAGTCCTTGCAGAAGAAATGATCACAATGCAAAACCCCAATCAAAATCCCAACCTGAGCAAAAGAAAAACAAAGGGTCAACTTGAAATTTTATTGGATGACTACTTTTCCAAAGAGATGCCCAATTTACATAGTCTGCAAAGAAATTTGGAAGATACAGATTTTAGGAACAAAATAAATAAATAAATAAATAAAAAGAGGGTTGCCTCCATTTCGTTCTCGCTAGGATTGAAAGTGTACAAAAGGGAGTGGGAGTTGTCATCCAGAATGTGCTTGAAATTCCTTTGAGGTTTCTCACCTGCGCTTGGGCCCCAAGTATTTTTCTTATTGTGATGAATCGCATACATAGATACAGCCAATGAAACTGCTGCCATAGGCATGGCGATACCTAGGGGAATTCTAGCAACCACCAGCCGCTCCCCCTATGCTTGCTCGCACTATTTACGGGTGGTTGTGGACAAGGCGCTTGGAGAATAGATAATTGGGGGGAGGATCATCTCATTGGTTCGGACATAGTTCATCGTTTTGTTTTCCTACCCATTCCACATTCGTTCAGTATAAAGCTACAGATCATAAACTCTTGAGCCTGCTAACTTTTGTTCAACACCTCCACCTAGCCCAGAAATCCCAGATCTGGATTCATAACCCATTGAAAAAGTTCGAAAGCCAATTCGAGAAGCAATTTCTTTGGTTGACCGAGAATCTGTAAATGATATAGCACCCGTTGATTCAACAGTTGAACCCCCTTGACCCGAAACCACTAATCGCAAGGGCAGCGACACAGTAAGCATCCAAACAAGCACCCCCTCCAAATCAAAATCCAACAATTGAAGATTCATAAAGGGTACAGTCACGGACTACCGCCGTGTAGGACCATGCGCGGACATTGAGAAAGCAAGAATATGAGGATAGGTTATGAAATAAACTTTTCTACGCGAGACACTGCCTTCCCACACTGGACCTTATCGCGCTTTACATTAATATTACTTGAAATAAATAAAAAATTAGGGCCTTACGCCTATAACGAAAGTGGGTGCATCCTTTTTCACAGACAGCCAATTATATCAACCAAAAGCAGCCTGAAAACCTACTACCACACGTAGAAGGCAGTGCAGAAGGACAAAGAGCCAATCAACAAGGAGTTGTCTCGACAGAGAGCCAACAATGGAACAACCAAGCACCCATATCCCAGCGCCAAGACCAAACGCCGCAGCCTAGGTTAGCCTGTAGGCTATATAAAGAAAAATAATAACAAAAAAAAAACAACAGCGCATCATTACACTGATACGTTCCGCCAGCACCAGTTTCAAATTGGCGACGTCAAGAAAATGAGAGCCAATAATAACATAGAAAACTTCATAAAATAGGAATCATCAAAATGACAAGAGAAGGCCATGGGAAGAGCGGCTAGAGCAGGGAAAACCCTTACCAAAGTGTAGAGAAGGGAGGTGGTAGAATGATAGGCAAAGGAAGGGTTGGGCACGTGGAGTTAGGGTTAAGAAAGAGAGCTGGCAGGTGTAGGGTTTTAGGGTTCGGTATGGAGAGTAAGCGGGAAGGAGGGGGCACATGGGCCTCATGTGAGGACCCACTGCCCGACTCTAGTTTTTTTTATTCATTTATTATTTTAAATTTTTTTTTGTTTCCTTATTTTATGTGTAACTTAGGTTAAATATTA
>SNQJ01S0007428.1:32560-61248 GCA_010110895.2 Picea sitchensis | reverse complement strand
TGCGGAAGTGGTGAATGCACATAAGGGAGTAATGTACATAGTGATGGTTATGATGAATAGATGATGGCCTTGGGACTAGAGAACTCCAAACCAAGGCTTAGTGCATGTCAGTGGGAAGTTAGTGTAGCAGAAAAAAAAAAAACTACAAAGAGAAATACTTATCTGTTTGTATAGAGACAACATCTTCAGAGAACATGTTGATTTTCTTATTACTTATCTAGAAATGAGAATAAGTTATGTGCCAAGAATAGTGTCCCAAACAAAGAATAAAGGAGAGCATAGATGTTTTGCATGTCATGCAACAAGAACATTATCACAAGTGCACAGAGAGGCACTGAAAAATTATTTGTCTTGTTGTAGTGATGAGTGACTAAGAGGACTGGTATAACAATTATTGAATGTCAGTGAGGTTAGTTCGGGAGAGACAAGGGGTGGCAAGAAATTAATACCCCACTCTTATATGAATAGTTGTACATGTTTCTATAATTGAGGAATGATGGGGCGCACCGGTAATTTTTGTAAAGAAGAAGGACAGATCCTTACGACTATGTATAGACTACAGGGACTTGAACCGTGCTACAGTGAAAATAGGTACCCAATGCCACGAATATATGACCTTTTCGATCAGATGAAAGGAGCAACCGTATTCTCAAAGATTGATTTGCGATCACGGTATCATCAGTTAAGGATCAAGGAAGGTGATATCCCAAAAAATGGCTTTCGAACTCGGTTTGAACATTACGAGTTTGTTGTAGAACCTTTCATATTGACCAATGCACCAGCAGTATTCATGAGCCTCATGAGCGACGTATTCCAAAAGTACTTAGACCGTTTTGTACAAGTCATTCTAGATGACATCCTCATCTATTCCAAGAATGAAAGAGAACACGAGGAACACTTGCGAATAGTGTTGTCCTGCCTTAGAGAGAAAAAAAATATTGTGTGGGAAGCTGTCGAAGTGTTCCTTCTTCTAGAAAGAGATCCACTATTTGGGTCATATCATTTCCGGCGAAGCAATCTCTGTGGACCCAGAAAAGGTAAAGGTCATTATGGAATGGCCAGTGCCGAAAAAAATGCCCATGAGGTGAGGAGCTTCATGGTGCTAGCAGGTTATTACCGGAGATTTGGAGAAGGATTCTCAAAAATAGCGAAACCCGTCACCACCTCGCAATGCAAGGGGGTCAGGTATGAATGGACAGAAGAATGTGATAGTGCATTCATTGAGCTTAAGAGGTTACTAACCAGTGCGCCAATTCTATGAGTGTCGGATATGGAAAAAGGACTTCACAGTCTGCACGGATGCCTCGAAGCAAGGTTTGGGGGGGCGTGCTAATGCAGGATGGAGGAGTGATAGCCTATGCGTCAAGGAAGTTGAAGAAACATGAAGAGTCATACGCGTCTCATGATTTAGAGTTGGTAGYTGTAATGCTAGCTCTGAAACTTTGGAGGCACTATCTTGTGGGGTGAAACTTTGAACTTAAGACCGACCATCAACGTTTAAAACATCTCTTCACTCAAAGAAATATGAATTCCACGAAAAGGCAATGGAGTAAGTTTTGAGTGAGTACGATTTTGGGTATTCCGTACATCAAGGGAAAGGAAAATATGGTCGCAGATGGCTTGAGTAGGAGACCACGTATCTTCTCCTTGGTACCCTTAAAGGTCAATCTGAGGGAATAAATGTTGACACAACTCCAAGGAGACAATTGTTATTTAAGAGTGTTCATTTTATTCTAGTTAGAGACACTTATGATGTCGCTGAGGTGGCACGTGTGTTTGTAAGTGAGGTAATCCGTTTGCACGGGATACCTAAGAATATCATTTCAGATAGGGACTCCAGATTCACTTCTAGGTTTTGGACAAGTTTACAGTGAGCATTGCGGACTCAATTGAACTTAAGCACAACTTATCATCCTGAAACAGATGGGCAAATAGAGAGAGTAAATCATGTGATTGAAGAAATGCTTGGGATGTATGGCATGGATAATCAAACCTGGTGGGAGAAGTACTTATCTTTGGTAGAGTTTGCCTACAATAACAATTTTCATAGTTCCATCGGAATGCCACCCTACGAAGCTTTGTATGGGAGGCCATGTTGAACGCCATTGAGTTAGAATAGACTAGAAGACCGAGTAACAGCTGGGCCAGAATTGGTTCAGGATATGGAAGAACAGGTGATTCAGATCAGGCAGAGACTAAATGAATCACGGGATAGGCAGAAAAGTTATGCGGATGCACACCGGACCGACCGAAGTTATGAAGTGGGAGACCAGGTTTTCATTCGTATCAAGCCTAATGAGAGTACCATATGGTTCGGCAAGGAGACAAAGTTATCACTTCGATTTATAGGACCGTTCAGAATCCAAGAGATAATTTGATCCGTTGCCTAACATCTCGTACTACCACCCCACTTGCATAAAACTCATAATGTATTTCATATATCTATTTTACGTGATTATGTTGTTGATGAATCACATAAACTAAATTGGAAGGATTTGCAAGTACCGGACGTGGGAACCCTCACGGTAGAGCTATTACGCATATTGGACCGTAGAGTCCGACAGCTCAGGAATCATCTGGTAGACCAAGTTAAGGTCCAGTGGGACAAGTATAGACCAGGAGTTGCTACTTGGGAAGATGCCGAGACACTACAACGAGACTATCCCTCACTTTTGACCACCTCGAGAATATATTTCTCGAAGGTAGGGTGTATGTGACACCACCTTTTGACTTAGACAACCAGGATTACTTGAGACCTATATACTTTATTTTCTAGTTACAGTAAAACTATTAAATGATACACTTAAACTTTAAAATGTATGAACTTTTATGAATGTTTAAATGTTATTGATGATGATGTATGTAATGCGATCTACTATGAGAATGTAAATTGTACGAATGATTAAATGATAATCATGACGATGTATATGATGTGACATATTGTGAGAATGTGAATTTTATGAAGGATAAATGCTATTAGAATGATGTTGGATATGATGCAATCTATTTTGGTAAATGACAATCTTATGAATGGGTGTCGAAATTGAATTATGTGATATTATGAGATCTATTTCTAACAAGAAAACTTTGACGATAATTTATCGGTACAGGGATACCAAATTGAAATGATGATAGTATGCAATTACATGATGATAATGCATAGAAATGTATGAGTTTGTGTTACACACTAATCTACAGGTTATGGGCTATGAAATAGCCAAGGGATAATGATGATGAAAGTGGATATCAGGACCACTAACCAAGAAAATTTATGGTATGAATATTGTATGTGGAATTTATATTGGTTTGGATGCATTGCTATGATATGTGGACCAGTGCAGGATTTCAGGTGGAGACTGCCCAAAACTAAATAAACGATGACAAAACCCCCAGCAACACGGTGCCACTGTGTATTCCATTGTAGGGTGTGGACCCTAGTCCTGTTAGGAGGGGTGGAGGCATTTCCCACCGTGTATCCTCCATTGTAGGGTGTCGAACCTAGTTATGATTAGGAGGGGTGGAGGCATTTCCCACTGTGTATCCTCTGAAAACTGAAGTCATGGGAGGACGGTGTTAGTTCACGCTCCCCTAGACGTGTGATGATGACTGTCAGTTGCATGTTGGGGAAGCTTGGTCGAGATAGTGACACTTCCGCTTACGGGTTCTATTTGGAGTTAGGTCAATATAGTTGACGGTCCAAGATAGTCCAGCAGAGGAAGGATAGGAATGGAGATAGAAGTAGGTTAGGGAGGAAGGATGAGTAGAAATAGTTGAGAGAGTATGGAGATTTGTCTTATGGTGGAATTTAATGTTTTTCCTTCAAATAAAAAAATAAAATAAAAAAAGAGAAATGTGTATATATGAATATTCATAATTACGTAACTAAACCACACTTGTCTAAATACAATTGTTGAACCGGATAATATCAATTAAAGAATTTCTCAAACAACCGATTGGTTTGTTGTCTTTTATAAAAGACTAGTCTTGCTGACTCAATTGAATGCCTACATAAATTACTAAAGGATGGTAGTTTTTATTATTAGTACATGCAACTGTATGTACTAGCTACACATACATTTCTTGTACATATACACTAGTATGTATGAGTTTTCTTGACTTACTTACTCATAGTGTCGGTTAGTTGTTATGAATGTGTGAACCATGTTTCTTTTCCTTTGTACCAAAAGATACCTTAACTTCGGGACGAAGTTTCCTGAAGGGTGGGTGTATGTAATGACCCTCCTTAAATAAATGTAAAGGATTATTAATTATAATTAAATTGATAATTGATTGTCCTAAGATGTTAGCTAAACAATAATTGGTTCTTATATAATATTAACTAAATTAATTATCATTAATTATTTGTTCATAATTGTCAATGGTTAATTAATTATTAATCAACTCTTTAATTATGTGAGTAATGAAATTAATAGGGTTAATAATTTAATTTATTAAAACTTACTTATATGAGTGGGATAACAAACATTAAATAAAAGGATAAGACAGATTAAATAAATGGGACAAGACATTAAATAAGAGGATAAGGTAATGAATGTAGGGATAAGGAATTTAATGAAAGGAGGAGTCCGTGAAAAGGGATATGAAGGGGGAGAGCCTTACGGGGAGGACATTCATTCTTTTGGAGGAGGATTTTGGGGATTTTGGGGTGGAAGAAAGCATTTTGGAGGGGGACGGGAGCACTCATTGGATGGTTTGTTTTGTTTTTCTGGTTCTGTGGGAGAGTTTTTCAGACTGTGAGTATCATTGCAGGGGGCACCGGGTTGCTTGGGGTTTTGGGCATGGGGGCCAGGATTCCTTTCGGTTTCCTGGAGATAGGGAGCTGTACACGGCTTCTCCTAGCTGGCTGGGTGGATAGTCGGTTTGGGCAGTGTTGGTCAGTTCATCAGGCTAAGCAAGACAACAGCAAGGCACCAGGGAAGGGATAGCCATATCGACGGGAATTAGCATCAGAAACAGGTATTTATATGTGATTTGTTGAGTTATTTCCATGTTGTAGATATATTTTAACTTATGCAGAATATTTATGCTTTTGAAGTGAATGTGTAATTTACGTAAGGCAATTATATGTTAATTGAATTTTAATTTTGTATTTAATTAAGTCGGGTCTTTACAATCATGGATTATTTTGTATTCTACACACCAATATATTTCCAACAGTTGAATAATATCCTCAATCGAAGTTCGTATGCGAAAGTTATACCTCTTGCAAGTTGTCCTACCATAATGATCACCATGGTGCGAGTGGATGCAACATCAACCTCCATTACTTAAACATGTGATGTTAGGAACGTAGTGGATTTTATAATAACATTCTAGAAGGTCCAAACCCTTATCAAAATTGAGGTTTGAGGAAGTCGAAAACCTACCCCTAGATGGCTATCATTCAATGTTAAATATCTGGTCGTTAGGAGGAGAAGAGAATCCATTCTATGCTATTGTATTTTGTTCCATAAAATAACAAAAAAATTAGGACTGGAAAATTAAAGAGCATAACATAGACGGTTAATGTTATGTAGTATCCTAACAAGCCATGGGTCTTAGGTAACACCATAGAGAGTTTTCACCATAGAGAGTGTTAATCATCTAAACGTGACAAGCATACAGCCTTACAGTATTTTCTTAATATGATTAGGTAAATGTGAAAAGGTAAACAAATTAACTTATGCATTCATAAATGCAAGAAAGTTATGAACAATAAATCATATTCATTGATTTGAGAGGACTACTAAAAATATGCTAGCATCTTTTATTGCTAACCATCAAATTAAATTTTTAAATTAAAAAATTATTAATCATACACATTATTAATAAGTGTATGAACAAAATCTAAATTTCATATTATATATTATAAATATCCAAATCAGTGTATATTATTTTCACAACATTTATGACTTAGAAGTTTATAAATATCAAAATCCGTATATATTATTTTCACAACTTGTTGTGACTTAGAAGTAAAGCCATGAGCTATAAGACTATTCTAAATCCTATTGCTTACCCTCTTCATTTGAAGTATTGAACGGAAAGTGGAACAAAACAATCTTGTATGTATTGCCGATATTGCCGTGATGTATATACACTTTTCTCTCATATTTTTGCATTAATACTGCAATACTGTTAACAAATCTACAGAGCGAATCTTTAAATCATCATTAACGACAATATAATTACCATGCAATCAACGATATCAGATATTCACATCAACTCAAGGCATTTGCTAATAGATTAATAACGACCGGCCGCCGATATACCGTAGTAACGGGCTCGTTTATTTTGTATAATGCTATTCACATAATAATTAATAATTATAATTGAAGATGAAAAATGTATAATTCCATTTACATGATAATTACAACGGAAGATGAAAAATATATAATGTCAATTACATGATAATTACAATATTGTAATTTACGTGATAATTACAATATAATTACATTTATATTTGTGATATTTTCACTTTCGTCATAATGCTGTGTGCATTTTGTCGATATACCAAGTACTTTACTTAATTGAAAATTTATTAATATTTAAAACCATGTCTTAAAGTTAGTAACATATCTCGAATAAATCGAAACATACTTCGCAGTATTTTCACTTTATTAATATTGAAAACCTTGCTTTAACGTGGCTAACATAGGTGGAATAAATTCAAACCTAGTTGGTAGTAAAAGCAATGGCTTGAATTTGGATGCCATGAAAGTCAAGCCAGGTCTTTCAATACCATTAAATTCGTGGACTTAGTTCCTTTTTTTTTTATGCATGGATTTGTTCCTTTCTTCCTTGGATTTTGTTGGTTTCTTCCTTCATCATTTTTAATACAAACAAATTGTTAATAAAATCAATCTCAATTTAAGGATTTTAATATCAAATTATATAAGGTTAAAATTTGTTCGCTTCATTAATATAAATAAATGATTTGTCATAGCTTTTACTACCAACAAACTCAAATTCAAACCACAACTTTCCAGCTATAACTTTTTAGTATCAATAAACTCAAATCATACAAACAAATTTCAGATGGCTGCAAATGTTAAATCATACTAAAATATCTGACTAAAATTTGTTGGGCTTGTTCGTATTAATACATGGCTTCCCTTTGTCAACAAAATCAATCTCAAACCACAACTTTCAATCTATGACATTTAATATCAATAAACTCCAACCATACAAAAATTTTGTGGATCGCCTCAAACTTAATCTATAACTTGCAATATCAGTAAACTCAAATAATGACTTAAACCAAACAAATTCAAACTATAACATCAAATTTTAACTATGTATAATTTTTATTGAAAGTTTTGAATTAATATTGATGTCATCCAAAATTTAACTATGAAATTGAAGGCCATTGATGATCTTTGATTTTGAAATATTTTACAAGATGAAATTTAAAATATTTTTTTGTTATTAAAATATTTTTTAAATGTCATGTATCAACACCATGTTAAACAAGGAAATTTTTAAAGAACATTAGGATGTAAAAAGTAGAATGAATAATAATTGTTTTATTTTTCATATATATATTATATATTATACATGTCAATCAATTTTCTCATGTTGTCACATGCACATGCATGCAGCTATGTTAGGAATGCTCATGCATACATTCTTTTGTAAACAGATTGTGTAACTCTTGGATCTAATTATAATCAATTAATCTAATTGATTGAGAGATGTTATATATATGCCTCAGAGAGTTATAATCAATTAGTCTAATAGAGATGTTATAACCAATACTCAGAGAGGTGAGAGAGCAAGGTGTGTAGAAAGCAGAGTGTGTGTGAGGAGAGCATGAGTATATGCCTCAAATTGACTATTGTAATTCTCCCTTCAATAATACAAATACAGAATAACATTGAGAACATTTTTTTCCAACATTAGATTTCCACATAAATCAATTGTGAAATTGTTATTTTTAATTTTATGAATGTTTAATCTTGCTTGTTTTTTACTTTCACTACCCAACACTCACAGTATAAATCGGCCACACAGCTGCAATAGCCAGTTCACGGTCATAGTATTTATGTGTTATGTAAAGTGAAGAAGAACATTATGTATGAACAACCGATGACTTCTACCCTCCAATCCAGATGGAAAACCTCCTCCTCGCCCGTTCCGCTTTATGCAGTGAGTCCATTGAATTCTTCTTCGATAGAAACCCATATCTGTTTGTGTTTCTCCTAGGGAGCGGACTAATCGTTCAGTGCGGATTCGAATGCTTTGTTGTCAAGCAATCCATCTTGGGATCATTCGAGGCCAATATGGTGAGCGCAGTCTTCGTCAATCAGGTTCAATCTATTCCGATTCTCTTTTTGTTGGCATTCTTATATACATAATTTTTAATATATTTACAATCACAATAATAAAAATAATTGTATTGTGATTGAATATTAATGCAGAGTCCAAATAAAGGCGTTCAGATAATTGTTCACCAACTTCTTACATAGAGCTATGCAGGTCTTTTTGGTTCAAAAGTGTTGCAACTCAAGTACTCTGTCAAAAGCTTTATTTGTGTGTTTGTCCTCGGATGTATGGAAGTTAATAAATATGTCCTTGCTATAATAACTGGAAAACCTAGTGAGATAATCTTTATTTTAATATAGGATTCTAAATTTCACTCTGATAAACAAAATAACTGGAAAACCTAGTGAGGTAATCTTTATTTTAATCTAGGATTCTAAATTTCACTCTGATAAACAAAATAATGTTGGATTTTCTCTCTCTGGATTTTCCAAATTTCACTCTCATAAACTTTGCTGGATTTTCTCTCTCTAAAATAGTGGGGAGGAAGGAAGTCTAACTTAAAAACTCACTCAAGTGCTAAGCGAAAGATCAATTTCCATTTTAGTTGCGTTGTTTATGGTAGGAAGTCACCGTATGTTTTCAGTCACGCGGACGTTTTATTTAACGAGTATTTGATGAATTTCTATTTTAGTTTATTTGTTTACATTAGGAAGTCACACTATATTTTCATCATGGGATATATTTGTTTTATGAAATAAAGTATTTGCTGTTTAAGACGTTTTAATATTCAGTTTCAAATGGATTCGTTTGCGCAGGCTTACTCGAGTACTTAAAGATGCTAGTGTAAGTTCAAGGATACAATTATATTTCGAGACTTGTTAGGGTAAACATAGGAATAATAATGTCAATTGACACATATTTTGTACAGGAAGATATATATGTATTACTAAATATGGAGGGATTTAAGAAATGAGATATAGTTGGTTGTGATGGAATTGTGTCATTGTGTACATGAGTATTATAATGTGAATTTGATAATAAGATTATAGTGTGAGTTGTTAGAATTGTGAAAAAAAAAAATTCACAGTTAGAATTGTTAGAATTCACATATGATAAGTAACAATTAGAGAGATAAGAAACAAAAAGATTTCATGTGGTTCACCCAAAAGTTGGCCTACATCTACCAAGCATAGCCATCGATTGTCTTATTATTCAGATCATGGAAATTACAACAGACTTGGTTGTCTTATTATTCAGATCATGGAAATTACAACAGACTTGCAAGTTCTCTCACTCTCTCATCTCTGCCTTTATGGGCTTACATGAATTTATATACATTTACACAAGAAAATGATTATTAAATGCACTCCTATCCATATTCATAGTGGATGAACTACATAAAAGACCCTATTCTCATCACCTAGGATACGAGAAAATGGTCACTACCACTAGGAAACAATTTTATTGGCTTGGATTGAAGAAAGACATAGACGAGTACCTAGCCAAATGCATAGAGTGCCAACAGGTTAAAGCAGAACATCAACACCCACCAGGATTATTGCAATTTTTACCAATCCCAGAATGGAAATGGGAAACCATCTCCATAGATTTCATCACTGGATTACCGACCTCAACCAAACATAATGACCCCATTATGGTGGTGGTGGATAAATTGAGCAAGTCTGCTCACTTCATCCTCGTCAAGTCGACCTGCAAGGAAATCAATATCTCCCATGTATTCATAAAAGAGATATTCAGACAGCATGGTATGCCGAAAGAGATCGTATCTGACACAGACACGAAATTTACTTCCAACTTTTGGAAATCACTGATGGTTGGTTTAGAGACCAAGTTATTGTTTAGCACCGCCTATCACCCTCAAACTACAGACAGACAGAAAGAGTGAATCAAATATTAGAAGACATGTTAAGTATGCATGTAATGCATCGTCCCAAGAAATGGGAAGACTACCTGCCACTGGTATAATTCGCCTACAACAACGACTACCAAGCATCCCTGAAGATGAGTCCCTTCGAGGTCCTCTATGGTAGGCCCTCTAATACTCCAGTCAGCTGGAGTAATCCCATAAACAGGATATCTTTTGGACCCGACATGTTAAAAGAAATGGAATAACAAGTGACTCGGATAAAACAAAATCTGAAGGTCGCTCAAAACCGACAGAAAAGTTATTCCAACCAAAAGAGAACTCCAAGAGAGTTCAAAACGGGAGACCATGTATATCTGAGAGTTAGACCTAAGAAGAGTTCCCTGAAAATGGAAGCTTGTACCAAGTTGGCACCTTGGTATTATAGACCCTTTGAGGTTCTAGATAGAGTGGGAGTTGTAGCCTATCGGCTAGCACTTCCTCCCACAGTCAAAGCACATAATGTTTTCCATGTTTCATTATTGAAGAAATATGTACATGATGTTAATCATATAATTGATTTGTCTATGATTCAGGTGGAACCAGGGGCAGAATTTCTACCAGAACCCCAGTGCATAGTGGATAGAAAGGAAACCCTGCTCCAGAACCAAACTATTACACAGGTCAAGGTCCAGTGGAAACATTTTGGCCCAGATGAGGCTACATGGGAAATGGAGGATGCCATGAAATAGGCATATCCGATTTTGTTTACATCTGTACATGCAGGTCATGTTGATAGATAGAACATTGAGGACGATGTTCCTTTAAGGGGGAGGGAATTGTAACACCATGTTTCCCACAGTTTGAAAAAATAACTATACTGGCCAAGTATTGTGGCAAACTAAAAAATGTGAATGTGTGATGCAAATAGGCCTTGTGAAAAAGGTCGATGAATGTGAAAAATATTATGAATATATATTGCAGGACTGCTGAGAGGGGAATATACTGAAAAATAGACCATGATGGTTGGATAAAAGTGGTGGAAGGCACCTAGAATGGTGGCATTAACTTCCACCGAAAAACCAATACTGTATTTGGTCTTCACTTGCCTGGAGAACCAAGAGCGGCTCGCTGGCCCGNGGGAATATACTGAAAAATAGACCATGATGGTTGGATAAAAGTGGTGGAAGGCACCTAGAATGGTGGCATTAACTTCCACCGAAAAACCAATACTGTATTTGGTCTTCACTTGCCTGGAGAACCAAGAGCGGCTCGCTGGCCCGAAATTAATTACTCGCAGGTTGGTAGGTGGATGGCTCCGCATGCCTAATGAAGGATGGGGGTAAAACCACCCATACGTGGGGTCCTAACACCTAACCACTGCTAGGGAGATCGTGCCACACGCAACCTCACCAAAAAGGAAAAAAAGAGGGGGAGTGTGCGATCACGGGCAGACGCGAGGGAGGAAGAACTCTGGGAAAATATGCAGAGTGAGTGATGGCAGAGAAGAAGGAGAGTAACCTTCATTCTCGGTCACTGGAAGACAGAGACACAGTCTCGCAGTATCATGGTATCATCTCGAGGGTGGCTAGTGGTAAATCCATTGGGAGTCGCCGAGCCTATGGTTGAGTGAAAACAAGCACCACTCTCAGCAGTTGCATCACCTCTGTTGTTTTTTTGATAAGTGTTTTGTCTCTGGCATCTTGAAATATATATATATATTCTGACATTTATGCTCATAAGATGTGAAATTGTGAATGATTTCAGTGCAAGAATGTCTGTATGGTGTTTTGATCAGTAGTGATAGTTGCATGTTTATAATCGAAAGACTACATATGGATTATGTTTTCATAAATCGGTATTTATATGCATATTGATCTAATTCAAACTTCACGTCTCGTTCTCGAGAGAGAGATACCCTTATCTACCTCAGATAGTACCCTGGGTAAACCTCCCCATAGAGATACCCTCCTTGAAAATACCATCAAGAACCTAGAAAGAGGATGTGAAGGCGCAAGGCCTTAGTAACCCTGCACGAGGAGGAACGATCCTCTTGAAATCCCAAGATGGTTTTGTAGGGATAAGTATCGTTTGACGGGCGAGATCCTGTCGGAAGATCTGCAGTCACACACGTCGTTAGATTGGAAGGAGAAGAGGGGGCATTAAATGACTCAACCCCTTTCCTTTGTTTTTACGAGTAGCAAGTAGAGACCGAGACCCACTCAAGTCAGAAGTTTGCAAGGTAAGAGCCCAAAGGTTGGGTTCTTCGAGTTGTTAGTGACGAAGTCGCGAGAGGATTAGGACGATACATCCGAGGAGGACAGGTGGTAGAGATCCAGGGATCTCACTAACTCGGAGGTTCACAAGGTAAGAGCCCAAAGGTTGGGTGCTCCAAGTCGTGAGTGGAGAAGTCACGAGAGGATCAGGACCGTCCATCCGAGGAGGACAGGTGGAAGAGACCCAGGGATCTCGCGAACTCGAAGGTTCACAAGGTAAGAGCCCAAAGGTTGGGTGCTCCAAGTCATGAGTGAGGAAGTCGCGAGAGGATCAGGACCATTCATCTAGGGAGTATAGGTGGTAGAGATCCAGGGATATCGCGAACTCGAAGGTTCACAAGGTAAGATCCCAAAGGTTGGGTGCTCCAAGTTGCGAGTGGTGAAGTCGCGAGCAGTGGAGATAGTCGTTAGATCTAGAGAACAGGAGGACCGCTGGATCAGGAACCCCATCGCCTATCGTGCGTTTGGGGGTTCATATTTTGAAAGGAGTCATTTACGACCTCACGAGTAGCGAAGTGCCGAGAGCCAAGCATGAGAGAACACATGGAAGAACTTCAAGGTGGGTCCTGCATGATTGACGGGTGGACACGCTTCACCTCGAAAAGGGATTCAACTCTCTGTTGACTTCTCGCGTCTCTGGGATTCACGGGATAAGAGCACGAGAGCTCAACCCTTGGACTTGCGAAGTCGTGAGTAGCGAGAATGCTAGAGGGAAAATTATATATCGCTTCTCGGGGGTTCGTGAAGGGAAGGTGGCAAGATTCGACGCTACAAATCATGAAGTGGCGAGTTGCGAGAAGTGTGAAATGGAGGTCAGACTATCATTAACTTTCGTGTCTCGGAGGTTCACGAGATAGGAGAACGAATGCTCGATGCCCCAACTCGCGAGGTTCCGAGTTGCACAAAGAGTGAAAGGATGCCATACTCGTTAGGCCCATGGCCATAAATGTCGATCATATGAGTGTGGTTAAGGGATATGTATCAGGTCCCATACGGACTCGGGGAATTCTATTCTTCGAGGAAAAGAAGAGAAGGGGAGAAAAGTTTTATTATGCTGTAGTGGGTGTGTTACATGGAAAGGAAGAGAAGAGGCATGAAGACAGGGGGAGCTATCATGAGAATGAGTGTTTTAAATGTATATTTTTTGTGTCTAAGTGTTTTGATCAATGCCAAAGGGGGATATCATTGAAAGATTAATTGTTGAAATACTAGTTGTTAAAATATTGGTTTTCATTGATTTGTTGAAAGATTGGTTGTCATTCATGTCAAATTTTGAACAGGAATTTGACAAGTTGTGTGTCAAACAAAAGTAGTTGTAAACATAATTTAACAAGTTGGATTTCAGTTGCATATTAAAGTAACTCTAAATAGAAGTTAACAAGTTTCATGTCAATGTAAAGTGGTTGTAAACATAACTTAACAACATGCATGTGAGTTACATGTTAAAGTAACTTTAAACAAAAGTTAACAAGTTGCATGTGAGTCTGTAACAGTTGCATGTACATGTAAAGTAGTCGTAAACATAAGTTAATAAGATGCATATGAGTTACATGTTAAAGTAACTGTAAACAAAAGTCAACAAGTTGCATGTGAGTTGCATGTCATCATGAGATCCTAATCAAAGAACAAAGAGGATTCTATTAGAAAATCACTTATGTGAATACAAATTGCCATATTTGAGGTAGTGAGAGGAGGTCATCGAAGTCCAGTGAAGGAAGACATTGCAGAGGAACAGACACGGGCTCCTTGTGTAAATCCATAGGTTTCAACAGGAAAAACATGGACATCCACGGGCTTTAGCTAGAAAAAACGTGGACATACGTGAGTAGGAAGTGTACATGGGTCATAGACATGTGAGGAAAAACTATTGAATATCAAATATTTAAAACCGAGGTCAACTACATGTTGAAGGTATGTCTTCTTGTGTATGTTAGGGTGTGTATTCTGAAAAAATCAGGAACATATATGTCTTAATGATTCATAAGCATTTGATTTGGAGAAATAATGTGTGGTTGTAGTCTTGATGATATATCAATACTTCCAACCACACATTAAAATCTCAAATGTTATTAAAATACCATTAATCTTAACCACTTCCAATAGGTGTATGCCTTGGGTGTAATTACAAAGATCCCTTATCAGACTAACATGTCCACATTCGTCTAGAAAATTGTTGATCTATAATACACACCAACGTTGACTACAACTATCTCTACAAACTGACAAGGTGACATAAGCCTCTGACTTGAAAAGATAGACCGCCAAGCATTAATGTGTCCAAGAGTGATCATGCTATCATATAGATGTAACTGAAATATAAAGAGTAAATCAGTAATTGTAGAACTATAAGTTATGATATCATATGCATGATGCAATCATATGTGAGACTGAGGATCACTACGTCGAAGTCCATTTTCCATGTAAAATTTCCCATATTTGAAAGGAAACACGACCACAAATCCCATCAAACAGATGTTATCCCTTGATGATCTAAGTGTGATTGTGAAACTTGCTCTTTGTGAAATTGTTGATGCAAGGAGAATATATGATTTATGATCAACCTGTGGACCAGGATGTAGGTCGTATGCTAGACAATGTTGGATACCAATCCAAACACAACTTCATATCTTAGAGAGATTATATTATCATGACAATTGCACTCCAAAGAAACCTAAAATTGGCAATGAGTTTAATGAGGGAGATGTAGGATATAGTGAGAAGAATGTTGATCCTTGTGAGAATAGGCATGACATATTCTTAATGGGATCATGCCAAGCTAGACACGAAGGAAGCCATGAAAAGAACAACATGGTTCTAAGGCATGTAGACACAGACGCACATGTGTTGAAGAAAAACTGCAGTTTAGTTAATATAAAGACATGTGCTAATGACCAACAACAATTTGATGGTACTCGAGAGAATGTATCATCAACCCTTTTTCGCTTTCTGTTTCAAACTGAAGCCGACCTAAGGAGTGATACTTTATTAGAGAGAACATGAAATGTTTCAATTGTCAATAATAAAAATGACCAATAGGAGAAAATTTGGTGACACTACAATATTGCAAGATACTCATGGGAATGTTGTTTCAACAAATGACATGGGAATGACTTCTCACACACTTTATGATAGTGAAATCTACAAGGTTATTGTGCAGCAAGAAACATATTCTCACACATGCAAAATCTACACTCTTAAGAGGTTATTATTCAACAAGAAAAATTTGATCACACATTTAAAACATATGAATGAGTAAATTTTTTTATTCACCACTTTTGTAGACACAAACATAAAAAAAAAAAACATGTATTTTATTTATTAACTTTCCTTAGTTTAACTTTTATCAACTATTTACTCATTACAAAGAAAACAAAATCTCATTTTTTTTTTCTTTATTTAGTTTAACTTTTCTTAACAACAAAAAAGAAAAGAAAAGAAATTTGCACTTCACTATGTATATTACTCTAACATAATTTTGGTAAACATTAATTAACTCTTTTGTTTAATTTAATTTTTCTTTTAGTTGTTTGACTTTATCATTAGTACTTTTATTTCACACAAACTCTTCACTAACTTTTGTTTTAGCTACGTTTTATCCATAAAACAAGAAATATAAAAATTACAAAGTTTCAAAAAATACATAAAATTAAATAATTAAGATCATACAAAGAAATTTATGTGTATACTTTTATGTTTTAGAGTTTAATGTGTTTCCCTTTCTAGATTTAAAACCTAGGGTGACATTCTCTCCTCTTCTCTCCTAGCCTCATAGGAGGTTGAGATGTTGGTATTGAAACATTCTTGTTTCGACATGAGCAAACCATTCTTTAACTTGGAAGAAAATTCATATAGAAATACTTAGGCACTAGTAACTATGTCGGAGGACTTCAAAACCATCCTCAAGTCCCAATTGTACCATATTATATATGTAGAGGACCAATGGATCAGATGGAATTACTTCAGTGAGAGGCATAGATACAATGTACAAGAATACAACACTGAGTTCGGAAACATGGCCATTGTGTTGTGTATCTCGTTAAAGAACTCATATGTACTCCTCAAGTATCTTGGGGGTTTACACAATCATCCATGAAAGAAGGTCATTCTCTTCAATCCAACAAAAATGGATGAGGCATGTGTATAGGAAGAATACATAGAAAATAGAGGCTAAAAGAAGGGGTATCCAAGTGGTTCAAAGTATAAAGAACATCAGGAAACTTCCAAGGAGGGGTAAAAGAAGTGGAAAATGGGAAAATATAAGAAGAAAAAAAGAACTACACATAAATGAAAATATACTAGAAACAATTACAATCATTGCAACATCGATGGCCACATTGATGAAAATTGTTGGAAACTGCATCGAGAGATGAACCTGAAGAACTACAAGATTGATAGAAAGAAAAGTAACCTTCTAGCCACATATTTGAGCAATCATGTGGAAAGTAACTCAGATGTGAATGGAAATATTTTCGGAACATATGTATAGAACGAGGTGAATCTAAGTATCCTTCATCACTAGGAAGAGAAGGATATGACCAAACCCTTTCACATCAAGATTTATATCAAGAATACCAAGGTAGATGTTATGTTTGATTCGAGTTCACATGTTAATCTAATAGCAGTGTATCTAGTCAAAAAACTTGTATTGGAGGTTGGCGATCATCCTATCCCCTATCCATTAGGTTGGGAAAACAAGGATGTAGATATCAAGGTAGCAAAGTAGTGTAACATTAAATTTCTTGTAAGTGATGATTTTATAAATGAAGTATGATTAGATGTAGGTCCATTGGATGTATGTGGACTAGTGTTTGGAGGCCCTACACGTATATGAGGGATGTCATGTTCATGTGGAGAACCAATCAATATTGCCTCATCAAGGAAAGGAAATCCTTCATCATCAATGCGCACAAAGGAATATAAAAAATTTCACAAGTAAGTGCCAATTAAGCTAAGAAATTGATTAGTTCTAGCAAGAAATATGTTTTATTTTTTCTAAGAGAAAATCATTCTATTGAAGTGTCATTAAAAGTAATACATGCCTCGAAGGGTGTACTAAAGAGAAGAAACATCAGTTGGAGAAGATTCTATAGGCATAAAGAGGAGAGTTCTAGAAGCCTCAAGGGATATCACCTAAGAGGGAAGAAGACCATGAAATTGTTGTATAGATATTCAGTTATGGAAGAAAATGAAGGAAAGAAGGAGTTGCAGCAATTGTTGGATCAGGGTGTGATTCAACCAAGCACCTCACCTTCTGGGTTTCCCATCATAATTATACCCAATAACGATGAGGCTTGGAGAATGTGTATCGATTACATGGCATTGAACAACGTTACACTGAAGAATAGGTACCCTCTTCCCAATATCGATGATTTTTTTGACGGGCTATAGAATGCTAAGTAATTCACTAGCATGGATTTGAAATCAGGATATCACAAGGTATGAGTAAAAGAGGAATATAACTATAATACTTCCTTCCAGACACAGCATGGTTTGTATGAATGGTTGGTTATGTCATTCAATTTATGCAATGCACCAACTACATTTACGATACTAATGAATGATGTTTTATTCCCTTATCTAGATTCATTTGTTATTATTTATTTGGGTGATATACTAGTTTATAGTGATACCTTGGAGGATTACATCTCAAATCCTACGCAAGTGTTAGAGACATTGGAGAAGCACCAACTAGTGGCCAATCTTGAGAAATGTGAGTTTACTTAGTAGTCTTTGGTGTATCTAGGGTATGTGATAGGTGGAGGAGAGCTCAAGATAGATTCTGTCAAGATGGGGGCCATCGTGAAAGGGCTAGTTCCTACAATTTACAAAAAGGTTAGTAGCTTTGTTGGGGAAGCAAAGTACTTGTGGAAGTTCATAGTTTCATTTTTAGCAGTAGTTGCACCACTCCACACGATGACAGTGAGTGGAAAGAGTTTGTAGTGGAGGAAAAATCAACATAATATTTTTGATGAGATAAAAATAAATACATATAAAACACCAGTTCTCTCACTACCAAAATTTCAAAATCCCTTCAAAGTGGAGACATATGCAAGTGGGTGTGCCATAAGAGAGGTTTTGATACAAGGAGGAAGGGATTTATGCTACCGTTCTAAAGTATTTCATGGGGTTGTTCTCAAGTACCCTACCTATGACAAATCTCTATGCCTTAGTACAGGATATTAAAAAGTGTATACATTATATGGTGGGAAAGGAGAGCACCATCAACACAAATTACCATCCACTCCAATATTTGTAGGCCTAGAGTAAGTTACAACAAACCATACACTACAATGTATGAGGTTCTTATAGAAATTCCATCTATTCATCAAGTATAAGAAGAGTAGCACAAAAAATTTCACATACATTCTTTCAAAACCACCCACCTCCAATATTATAGCTTTGGGAACTCTTAAATTCACATGGATCCTTTTACCCATGATTCATACTAAGAGGGATACATAGAAGATGGGCACTTTAAGGAGGTGTTTTAGTTGTTATAGGGCCAAATTCATGTATAATAAGGTGATTGAAATGATGCATATCATTTCTATAATGTTTTACTATACAATATCAACAAGATTTGTGTCCCTAGAGGTGAATGGTTGTATCTTATTAGAGAGGATAACATCTCCAAGGTTGTAGGACATTTTGGTGTTGGGAAGAAAGCTGTCAATTCCCAAAGGTATGTGTACTGGAGAAAGATGTAAGAAGATGTAGAATAATATATTAGAATATGTATACTTTATTGTACCAGTAAGCCCAATAACAAGAATAATGGTCTATACCATCTCCTACATCTACCCACTCGACCTTGCGAAAGCATTTTCATGGGTTTTGTGGGAGGTTTACAAACCATGCAGAAGGGATGTGACTATTTATTTGTGATAGTTGATAGGCTCAACAAAATGTTCATTCTCATGCCTTTTAAGAATATCATAAAGGGATAGGAGGAAACAAGATTATTCTTTGAACAGGTTTGGCTACACTTTCGGATACTAAGGAGCATCATATCAGATAAGGACACCATATTTCTCAGTTGATTTTGGACTACATTGTGGGATAAGATGGAAACTAACCTCAAAAGGCCTACAACATTCCAACCACGGATAGATGGGAAGATAGAATTATTCAAAAATACTTTGGTTTATCTTTTGAGGGGTTATAATTAGAATCATTCGAAGACCTAAGATAAAAAATTTATCTACTTACAACAAGTTTATAATAGAGAAGTTCACACTTCTACTAGTAAGTCACCTTTTGGAAGTTGTTTTGGATACTTTCCACCTTCACCTTTGGATGTTGTATATGGACATCGAGGAGGATTGAGGGAGGACCTCATAGGAGATTCAGTAAAATAAGAGAGAATTATAGGAGAAATTAAAGAAGTAACGAGAAAAGTACATTGTTAGACATGACTAACATACAACAAAGAGAATATTTAGAGTGGGAGACATAATATGGCCAAAACTAAATAAGCAAAGACTACATGGCCCTCGTAATAAGATAAATGCTTTGTGATATGTTGCTTTTGAAGTAGTGGAAAAGGTTGGAGATCATTCCTACAAACACAGATATTCCCATTCATGTACATTTACTCAGTAATGAATGTAGATAATCTCAAATTCTATTAGCCTTCTATTTTGGATCAAGAGGAGGAGTAGGTCCTACCTTCCATAGATGACTTAGCACTAGATTCTCAAGCAAAGTTGGAAGAGGATGAGATTTTGTAAAAGATGTCCATAACTGCAAGACAGGGGCAACATGACCTTTGGAATACTAGGTTGAAAATACACCTTCAGGAAAAACAAAGTGGCACTCCACATAGAAGGTTGAGGAAAAAATTCCCCACCTCATTCAATAAATATTTTTGAGAACAAAATTCTCCCTAAATTGGGAGGTATGATCAGAATTGGATCATTATATTATTTTTCATTTATCTTGGTATTTTTTGGGTAAAACAATAGGAGGAATAAACTTGGAGGACCATTTTGGTGGCTCATCCAAATTTGGAAATTTGGTCCAAAAAAACTGTCTAAAATATTCCAAAGTGATTTTGAGGCATCACGTGATGCTTTCTTTGCTCCAAACCTTACTATCATGGATTATTCTATATTCTACACACCAATATATTTCCAATAGTTGAATAATATCCTCAATCAAAGTTCGTATGCGAAAGTTATACCTCTTGCAAGTTGTCCTACCATATTGATCACCATGGTGCTAGTGGATGCAATATCAACCTCCATTACTTAAACATGTGATGTTAGCCTCCATTACTTAAACATGTGATGTTAGAAACATAGTGGATTTTATAATAACTTTCTAGAAGGTCCAAACCCTTATCAAAATTGAGGTTTGAGGAAGTCAAAAACCTACCCCTAGATGGCTATCAAGCTATGTTAAATATCGGGTCGTTAGGAGGAGAAGAGAATCCATTCTATGCTATTGTATTTTGTTCCATAAAATAACAGAAAAGATGGGACTGGAAAATTAAAGAGCATAACATAGGCCGTTAATGTTTTGTAGTATCCTAACAAGCCACAGGTCTTAGGTAACACCATAGAGAGTGTTAATCATCTAAACGTGACAAACATATGACCTTAGAGTAATTTCTTAATATGATTAGGTAAATGTGAAAAAGTAAACAAATTAAGTGATGCATTCATAAATGCAAGAAAATTAATGAACAATTAATAGTATTCATTGATTTGAGAGGACTACTAAAAATATGCTAGCATCTTTTATTGCTAACCATAAAATTAATTTTTTTAATTAAAAGATTATTAATCATACATATTATTAATAAGTGTATAAACAAAATCTAAATTTCATATTATATATTATAAATATCAAAATCAGTATATATTATTTTCACAACTTGTTATGACTTAGAAGTTTATAAATATCTAAATCCGTATGTATTATTTTCACAACTTGTTGTGACTTAGAAGTAAAGTCATAAGCTATAAGACTATTCTAAATCCTATTGCTTACCCTCTTCATTTGAAGTATTGAACGGAAAGTGGAACAAAACAATCTTTTATGTATTGCCAATATTGTCGTGATGTATATACACTTTTCTCTCATATTTTTGCATTAATACTGCAATACTGTTAACAAAGCTACAGAGCGGATCTTTAAATCAGCATTAACGGCAATATAATTACCATGCATTCAACGATATCAGATATTCACATCAACTCAAGGCATTTGCTAATAGATTAATAACCACCGGCCGCCGATATACCGTAGTAACGGGCTTGTTTATTTTGTATAATGCTTTTTACATAATAATTAATAATTATAATTGAAGATGAAAAATGTATAATTCCATTTACATGATAATTACAACGGAAGATGAAAAATATATAATGGCATTTACATGATAATTACAATATTGTAATTTACATGATAATTACAATATAATTACATTTATATTTTTGATATTTTCACTTTCGTCATAATGCTGTGTG
The DNA here is from genome assembly GCA_010110895.2 of Picea sitchensis. NCBI lineage: Eukaryota > Viridiplantae > Streptophyta > Pinopsida > Pinales > Pinaceae > Picea > Picea sitchensis. The sequence continues at coordinate 39,370 of SNQJ01S0007428.1, read as the reverse complement.
CATTTTGTCGATATACCAATTACTTTACTTAATTGAAAATTTATTAATATTTAAAACCATGTCTTAAAGTTAATAACATATCTCGAATAAATCGAAACCTACTTCGCAGTATTTTCACTTTATTAATATTGAAAACCTTGCTTTATTAACGTGGCTAACATAGGTGGAATAAATTCAAACCTATTTGGTAGTAAAAGCAATCGCTTGAATTTGGATGCCATGAAAGTCAAGCCAGGTCTTTCAATACCATTAAAGTCGTGGACTTAGTTCCTTTTTTCTTTATGCATGGATTTGTTCCTTTCATCCTTGGATTTTGTTCCTTTCTTCCTCATGATTTTTAATACAAACATGATTTTTAATACAAACAAATTGTGAATAAAATCAATCTCAATTTAAGGATTTTAATATCAATTTATATAAGGTTAAAATTTGTTCGCTTCATTGATATAAATAAATGATTTGTCATAGCTTTTACTACCCACAAACTCAAATTCAACCCACAACTTTCCAGCTATAACTTTTAGTATCAATAAACTCAAATCATACAAACAAATTTCAGATGGCTGCAAATGTTAAACCCAAGGCTTTCAATACTAAAATATCTGACTAAAATTTGTTGGGTTTGTTCGTATTAATACATGGCCTGCTTGTCAACAAAATCAATCTCAAGCACAACTTTCAATCTATGATATTTAATATCAATAAACTCGAACCATACAAAAAATTTGTGGATCGCCTCAAACGTAATCTATAACTTGCAATATCAGTAAACTCAAATAATGACTTAAACCAAACAAATTCAAACTATAACATCAAATTTTAACTATGTATAATTTTTATTCAAAGTTTTGAATTAATATTGATGTCATCTAAAATTTAACCATGAAATTGAAGGTCATTGATGATCTTTAAGGAAGAAATGTATGTTCTTAATCATGTGTGTGCAAGTATAAAGTTGATTTTGAAATATTTTACAAGATGAAATTTGAAATATTTTTTTGTTATTAATATATTTTTTAAATGTCATGTGTCAACACCATGTTAAACAAAGAAATTTTTAGAGAACATTAGGATGTAAACAATAGAACTAATAATAATTGTTTTATTTTTCATATATATATTATATATTATACATGTCAGCCAATTTTTTCATGCTGTCACATGCATATGCATGCAGCTATGTTAGTAATGCTCATGCATACATTCTTTTGTGAACAGATTGTGTAACTCGTGGATCTAATTATAATCAATTAGTCTAATTGATTGAGAGATGTTATATATACTAACATACTCAGAGAGGTGAGAGAGCAAGGTGTGTAGAAAGCAGAGTGTGTGTGAGGAGAGGATGATTGTATGCCTCTCATTGACTATTGTAATTCTCCCTTCAATAATACAAATACAGAATATCATTGAGAACAATTTTTTCCAACATTACCTCACACAATTTTTTCCAACATTATCTCACACAATTTTTTCCAATTTTTTCAAAATCAATTTTTTTGCAAGTATAAAATTGATTTTGAAATATTTTACAAGATGAAATTTAAAATATTTTTTTGTTATTAATATATTTTTTAAATGTCATGTGTCAACACCATGTTAAACAAGGAAATTTTTAAAGAACATTAGGATGCAAAAAGTAGAATGAATAATAATTGTTTTATTTTTCATATATATATTATATATTATACATGTCAACCAATGTTCTCATGCTGTCACATGCACATGCATGCAGCTATGTTAGGAATGCTCATACATACATTCTTTTGTGAACAGACTGTGTAACTAGTGGATCTAATTATAATCATTTAGTCTAATTGATTGAGAGATGTTATATATACTAGCATACTCAGAGAGGTGAGAGAGCAAGGTGTGTAGAAAGCAGAGTGTGTGTGAGAGGAGAGGATGATTGTATGCCTCAAATTGACTATTGTAATTCTCCCTTCAATAATACAAATACAGAATATCATTCAGAACCATTTTTTCCAACATTAACTTTCCACATAAATCAATTGTGAAATTGTTATTTTTAGTTTTATGAATGTTTAATCTTGCTTGTTTTTTAGTTTCACTACCCAACACTCACAGTATAAATCGGCCACACAGATGCAATAGCCAGTTCACGGTCATAGTATTTATGTGTTATGTAAAGTGAAGAAGAACATTATGTATGAACAAACGAGGACTTCTACCCTACAATCCAGATGGAAAACCTCCTCCTCGCCCGTTCCGCTTTATGCACTGTTTGTGTTTCTCCTCGGGAGCGGACTAATCGTTCAGTGCGGATTCGAATGCTTTGTTGTCAAGCAATCCATCTTGGGATCATTCGAGGCCAATATGGTGAGCGCAGTCTTCGTCAATCAGGTTCAATCTATTCCGATTCTCTTTTTGTTGGCATTCTTATAYACATAATTTTTAATATATTTACAATCACAATAATAAAAATAATTGTATTGTGATTGAATATTAATGCAGAGTCCAAATAAAGGCGTTCAGATAATTGTTCACCAACTTCTTACATAGAGCTATGCAGGTCTTTTTGGTTCAAAAGTGTTGCAACTCAAGTACTCTGTCAAAAGCTTTATTTGTGTGTTTGTCCTTGGATGTATGGAAGCTAATAAATATGTCCTTGCTATAATAACTGGAAAACCTAGTGAGGTAATCTTTATTTTAATCTAGGATTCTAAATTTCACTCTGATAAACAAAATAATGTTGGATTTTCTCAAACTGGATTTTCTAAATTTCACTCTCATAAACTTTGCTGGAGTTTCGCTCTCTAAAATAGTGGGGAGGAAGGAAGTCTAACTTAAAAACTCACTCAAGTGCTAAGCGAAAGATCAATTTCCATTTTAGTTGCGTTGTTTATGGTAAGAAGTCACCGTATGTTTTCAGTCACGCGGAGGTTTTATTTAACGAGTATTTGATCAATTTCTATTTTAGTTTATTTGTTTACAGTAGGAAGTCACACTGTATTTTCATCATGGGATATATTTGTTTTATGAAATAAAGTATTTGCTGTTTAAGACGTTTTAATATTCAGTTTCAAATGGATTCGTTTGCGCGAGCTTACTCGAGTACTTAAAGATGCTAGTGTAAGTTCAAGGATACAATTATATTTCGAGACTTGTTAGAGTAAACATAGGAATAATAATGTCAATTGACACATATTCTGTACAGGAAGATATATATGTATTACTAAATATGGAGGGATTTAAGAAATGAGATATAGTTGGTTGTGATGGAATTGTGTGTTTGTGTACATGAGTATTATAATGTGAATTTGATAACACGATTATAGTGTGAGTTGTTAGAATTGTAAAAAAAAAAGATTCACAGTTAGGATTGTTAGAATTCACATATGATAAGTAACAATTACACAGATAAGAAACAAAAAAATTTCATGTGGTTTACCCAAACGTTGGTCTACATCTACCAAGCATAGCCATCGGTTGTCTTATTATTAGAATTCACATATGATAAGTAACAATTACAGAGATAAGAAACAAAAAGATTTCATGTGGTTTACCCAAACTTTGGCCTACATCTACCAAGCATAGCCATCGATTGTCTTATTATTCAGATCATGGAAATTACAACAGACTTGGTTGTCTTATTATTCACATCATGGAAATTACAACAGACTTGCAAGTTCTCTCACTCTGTCATCTCTGTCTTTACGGGCTTACATGAATTTATATACATTTACACAAGAAAATGATTATTAAATGTACTCCTATCCATATTCTAACTTGGTCTATTTTAATTGCAACCAACGCACAATAATAGGATCCAAATCCATCCTTGGAGGAATTCAGTGTCACCAAATCCCAACAATCTCCACCTTGAAAACAATTAACGTGATACCTTGCTCCTTCCTTTTGTTCATCACCTTTTCTGCAAGCCAAGAGAACCCAAGCACCACTACAACTTCTCTAATAAAATTGGTTTCATTATCTCACCTGTGTGACTTGCACTTGCACGAGTTTGGATTTCCTATCCAATCCTATCCATATTTTAACTTGGTCTATTTTAGTTGCAACCAATGCAGAGTAATAGGATCCAAATCCATCCTTGGAGGAATTTGTTGTCACCAAATCCCAACAATCTCCACCTTGACAACAATTAACGTGATACCTTGCTCCTTCCTTTTGTTCATCACCTTTTCTGCAAGCCAAGAGAAGCCAAGCACCATCACAGCTTCTCTAATAAAATTGGTTTCATTATCTCACTTCTGTGACTTGCACGAGTTTGGATTTCGTGAGGGGTCACTGCACTTCCAACATGTTTTCCACAACTTTGTTGTGAGACATATTTAGTGATAGATCTCCTCCTATCCAAGACACTTGTAAAATATACATTACAATTATCACAGACCATCTACCATAGCTTACCATTACCATCTTCATGTACTTCTATGCCCATATTTTGTTTTTCTGCTCCTTGATCCCTCATCTGAATTGTCCTGTTCACCATTTTCTTACTGATTTTATCCATGCTTCGTCTTGCATCGAGCATATCATCAAAAAATAACATCAAGCCTATGAATTTACTATAAAATGTATAGTCATTCCTACTCTTTGAAAAATTATGACTCACTATGAAGGATTCAAGTCTCTTGTATATTTCTCTAGGTACCAATAGGCCATACAATGAATTTTCTAGCATGCAAACAAATTTACCGTTGCGATCTTGAATCAACCCTTTTAGTTGTTCCATACATACTATATCTCTGTCCTGCAATTCTTTCTTTCTCTTATGACTTTGATGCTTCTACCATAAACAAGAAGATACATTTGTCACTTCATATGCTACTTCAGTACACCCTTCCAACTTATATAGGTTATCAACCTTTGTTTCCTACATCACTACTAAACTACCTTTCAACAATGTGAGTGTTCCACCTTGACCTGTATACTTATATCCACAAGAAACCAACACTCCGAATGAAATCAAATTTGATTTAAGCTCAGGTACATATCTAACATACGTTAATTCCCTAACAATACCATCAAACATCCTAATTCTAATACTGCCAACCCCAACAATTTTACACAAAATACCATTTCCCATAAACACTATATCCTCGTCAAGACATTGTTAAGAAATGAACCGATTTCTATGTGCGCACATGTGGTGGGAGGCACATGAATCTAACTTCCATTCTGCTTGATATTGTAAATTACTAGAAACGGATAAAGCTTGATCAGTCATACCTGAATTTGTTACAACCAAATTTTCTTCCTTCGTAGAGTTTTCCTCATATTCCTTTCTTTTCCAACAATCTTTCTTGAGATGTCTTGTTTTTCCACAATACAAACATTTTTCTTTACCCTTTCTGTGTCTTGACTTAGATCGAGAAAAACTTCTCTCATTCTTCTCTTTAGTTCGACCTTTAACCAGCATCGCCTCTGAAGTTGAGGTTTCTTGACTAGATTTTCTCCTCATCTCCTCAGTCAAAAAAGATCTCACAAGAGAGTCATAATCTAAAACATCTATTGAGCTAAAGCTAATAGAGGTGACTCGATTATCCCAAGACTGACTCAGGCAACAAACACAATAGTGTAATAGCCTTATCTTCATCTTCAAATTTAACTTCCATCCTAGTCAATTGAACATAAGGGCATTGAAGGTATTTAAATGGTCAACAACTTTTGTACCTTCTTTCATACACAATCTATACAACTGTCTCTTGAAGTAGATTATGCTCATCAAGGACTTCATCATATATAGACTTTCCAATTTTCTCCATAAGCCTCATGTTGTATCCTCTCCTACGATATTAAACAAAACATCATCTGCGAGACATAAACAAATGGTACTAAGAGCTTTTTCATCCAAATATTTCCATTCCTTATTTGTCATGGTTGTTGGTTTCATTGTCTTAACTGCCAATGTTTTTTGCAACCCTTGTTGCACGAGTAAATCCCGCATCTTGAGCTTCTAGAGTCTGAAGTTACTTTTACCACTCAACTTTTCAACTTCAAACTTCGAACTCTGCATATTATCCATTAGGAAAAAATATCCTAATACCCAAACCATTGTTTATAATAACCAAGATCTTTTAAAAATAATGTGGACGAATAAAGGTATAAACCTCAAAAGGTTTAAAAAAAAAAAAAAGTTTAATAAAAGGTTTAATGTGAGTTTAATATTGAATGTAATATTAAAATGTCAATGTATAAACCTCACCTCTTATTTAAAATAAAATAAAATAACTTTTTATAAGAATTCACTTTCACGCTTAATTCATACCACATTTTTAATGCATACACTCCTCCACCCTTTTGAATTGCTTTAAAACATTCACATCACCACAAAGTCGATCTTTCAACTTTTAATAAAAAACAACTCTCATACCTTTCATACTTTGATTTATACCATGCACCTCCCTATTCAACTTTGATTTATACCATGCAAATTTGATTTTTAGGGAGCCATCACACCTCCCGATATAACTCCAGTGTGGCGATCTTAAAGGATCTATGCATTGTACCTCATAGTTGGACCACGGTGATTTCAATCTTTGACACACTTGATAAATATGGCTAGTAAGAGGTCGCACACTTCCCGAGGAGGGAACTACGATGATATAGAAATCGACACACCTCACACTTATGTTGTTGCTCCTCCGAAATCTGACGTCCTCGACACCCTCTCCTCCAACCAGCTCTGATACCACTCGTTAGAATTGAAAATGCAGAAAACACAATTCACATATGATAATTAACAATCACATAGATAAGAAACACAGTGATTTCACGTGGTTCACCCAAACGTTGGGCTACATCCACCAAGCATAGGCATCGGTT
>SNQJ01S0007427.1:193111-205818 GCA_010110895.2 Picea sitchensis | reverse complement strand
AGAATAGTGACTTAACTCAGGTAACTGAAAAGGCTATACAACAATTGAAAGGATTTATTGGATCAATCCAACCAGAGGAGAGGGATTGGATGGATTGGAGTGAGTCCTCTTTCTAATTTATTAATTTTTTGATATTTTTCAAAAAATATATGAATAAGCAATTTGTTTTACTTCAAAATCCTAATTTAGAGATGTTGCAGTGGATGGATTTTCGGAAGGAACACAATGCACCATTGACATTGTAAGTTTAGAGACCAGCCCGTAAACTCGTTCAAAAATTTACCAAAGAAATATGAATGGTCATTTCATTGCATATATAATTATATTCTTCCAAAACATAACTATTTTTTTAATCAACCAGTGGTAGTGTTGTATTCCGGAGAAAATTCTAAAAGTTGCTGTCAATGAATACGAATACGAGGTTAAAATGTTGAATTGTGTGACAGCACCTTTTGTGCCATCTGATTACGTGATGAAGCACTGGAAACATATATTAGATGATTACCAGAAAGNCTTTCTTATTGCCACTGGATTCTCTAGATGCCATTCTGATCCTAATGTCTATACCAAGAAAGTAGGAAGCCATCTCATAATCCTTGTCCTTTATGTTGATGACCTTATCCTTATTGGTAGTGACTCAAAACTTTTAAACCATGCGAAAACCAACATTAAGAATAAATTTTAAATGATAGAATTAGGAGTTTTGCACTATTTCCTTGGCCTCCAAGTTTTGCAAACTAGTGCAGGAATTTTTCTTTCCCAGTCTAAGTATGCTTGTGACCTTCTTCGTAGCTTTCACATGGATGATTGTAAACCAACCCATTCTCCCTTCCAGTCTGGAGTCAATCTTACTGCCACCTGTACTTCTCCCAAAGTTGATGACACCCTGTACCGTCAGTTAGTTGGTAGCCTCTTATACTTGACTCATACACGTCCTGATATTTCCTTTACTGTTGGTATTGTTTCCCGGTATATGAAAACACCCCATGAAAGCCATTGGAAAGTAGCTAAAAGGGTACTTCTCTATGTCTATTGTACAATTCAGTTTGGGATACATTATAGTTCAGGGGGGACTCCTTTATTGGTTGGTTTCACTGATTCATATTGGGTCGGTGACCCTAATGATCAGAAGTCTAATGCAGGTTATGTTTTCAGCAGTGGTAAATGTAAGTCAATAAGCCTTGTGGCTTAGATAGATCCTTTCAGATTTTGGATTCCAGCAGCAGCATCCGACCAGCCTTTGGTGCAACAATCAGAGTGCCATCAAGCTCACCAAAGACCCAGTTCAACATCAACGTATCAAACACATCACGCTACACATGCACTTCATCATAAATCTCATTCATGATCGAGTTATTGAAGTGGTCTTTTTCCCTACAGAAAATCAGGTTGCGACATTTTCACAAATTCTCTTATAGAAGTGAAGTTTTCCAAACTTCGATCTATGTTAGGAGTTTAGGAAGTTGTCATTAAGGGGGGATAGGATATAATGCCTCCTTCCTTCTCCTATTGTGTCACCATTGTAAATCCTTCAATCCTATCCCAAGTTGTTCTTAAGGGGGGATGTCAGGATATTTAGACACTTAGGAGTTAGTTAAGATCTACTTGGTCTAATGTTTCATTAGATAAAAGTGTTTCTTAGTGTGTTTCTTTAGTATGAATTTGTAGTTAGGAAATATGAATGTCACGATATGTTCCCGACATAGAGTGATCCGATGGTTTATACTCTCCTTGATCTTAACGACCATTGATCCATGGATTAACACCCAATTTTTCCATGATATCTATTTAAAGAGCATGGAGGGTCATTTTTCGTTGATCGATTGTGAGAAACTCTCCTATAAAATCTCTTTGTAATCTTTTTCTTTTGCATTTATAAAATTCTCCAAGTGGCCATGTTGGCTGGGGTCGTGGATGTTTCCCCGTAGGGGTTTTACCACGTGAAAACATCGGCGTGTTTATCTTTGATCTGGTTATGTGAGTGGTTACTGAAGGTGTTTGTCCTCTATTGGAATACCTGTGTTGTCAAACAGACTCGCCCCAAGAATTGGTTGGAAGCTACTCAACATGCTAAGGAAGCACAACAAGTTATTTTTCCCAACACCGCAAACCTTATTTCCCTTCATGTCCTTTCCCTCCCACTCCTTCTCCACATCCCACCCCTCTCAAGATCCAAAAATTAACTCGGGTAGAAATGGTTGAACAACAACTCAAGGGTCTTCGCTATAATTGTGATGAAAAATATATTTCGAGGCACAAGTGTAAGGAACACAAGTTTTTTATAGCCATATCTGAGGATGTTGTTGACAAAGAAGTTGAGGCTTCTCCTACAACAAATCCACTCGAGAAAACTACTCTCATTATTCCATCTGATCCCCCCAAAGCTGAACTGGTCATTTCATTGAATGCACTCACTGGATTCTGTGCTCCCCAAACCCTCAAGCTAATTGGCTACATTAAAAATAGGAAGTTATCATCCGAATTGAAAGTGGTAGAACTCATAATTTTATTCATCATCACATTTATCAAGAAACCCATTGCTATATCCATGCCATCAACAATTTTCAAATCATGATTTCTAATGGAGGTTCCATGAAATGTGGGTGGTGTTTTGAAAATGTGTGTCTCCAAATCGGCCAAAACAATCTGAAATCTCATATGTTCACTTTCGACATGGGTGGTTGTGGCATTATGTTAGGTGAAGAATGGTTATGCACTCTAGGTCCCATCCTCATGGATTTTAAGGAATTAACCATGAAATTTCAATAGGATGAACAACAATATAATTTTCAAGGCATCACAACAAGCTCCCCTAAGATCATCGGTTCCCCTCAAACAGAAAAGCTCCTGAAAAAATGTCATTCATGAATTATTTTCAAATTCCATACTATTCAAGCAGTTGAGACACCATCTGTGCATCCTGGCCTCCACTCTATACTCTTCAAACACCAAACTATTTTTTCCATTCCCCATGGCCTTCCTGCGGTGTTCATGATCATTCCATTCCTCCCAATGTTCACCTGTATCATCATCCCTTTTGCCAGAAGAATGAAGTTGAGAAAAAATTTCCATAATTGCTCAATGTCAGTGTCATTCGCCATAGTACCAATCCCTATTCTTTTCTTGTGGTCATGGTCCTCAATAAATAAGGCACATGGTGCATGTGTCCCAACTTTCGTACCCTCAACAAATGCACCATCAAAGACAAGTTTCCCATTCCTGTCATTGATGATCTATTGGATGAATTGAGTGGTTCTCAATACTGTAATAAAATTGATCTTCGTTCTGGATACCACTAGATATGTATGAAAGAGGATAACATTCCCAATCTGCATTTTGAACTCATGAGGGAGACTATGAGTTCTTGGTCATTCCCTTTGGCATGTGTAATTCCCCTTCCACTTTCCAAAGTCTCATGAATCATGTCTTCCATCCTTTTCTCTGTCATTTTTTCTTATTTTTCTTTGATGATATTCTCATCTATAGTAAAACATGGATACCCTATCTTTTCCATGTGGATCAAGTTCTCCATCTCCTTTCTCAACACCAACTTTTACTCAAACAATCTAAATGTGTTTTTTGTGCCTCAAAAGTGGAGCATTTGGGTCATATTTTCGGAAAGGATAGTGTAAGGGTGGATCCTAAAAAAATTGAAGCTATACAGGATTGGCCTCGTCCCAAAACTCTCAAGAGAATGCATGTTTTTCTGGGTTTAACGGGCTATTATCACAAATTTATTAAGAATTATGGAAAAATTGCAGCATCTCTCACTGTTGTCCTTAAAAAGAATGATTTCAATTGGACTCCAATAGCTAATCAATACTTCCATGCTTTGAAAGAGGCTATGTGCACAACTCCTATCCTGGCCCTTCTCGACTTCAACAAGACTTTTTTCTAGAAATTTGATGCTTCAGGGAAAGGAATTGGAGCAGTTCTCATGCAAGAAGGATGATCGGTGGCCTTCACTGGAAAACAACTTTTGGAGTGCCATTTAGGCCAATACATCTATCAAAATGAATTTTTTTCTATTTTGCATGTCATGGATCTCTTGAGTCATTTTTTATTGGGTCAATGCTTCCAAATTAAAATAGATCATCAGATTCTCAAGCATTTTCTGGAACATCAAATTTCCTCCCCAAAGTAACAAAAATGGGTGAACAAGATATTTGGATATGATTATGAGATCATTTACAAGAAGGGAAAATAAAATTTGGTTGTTGACACTCTTTCTCTGAAGTATGAAGAAGAAGGGCCACTTTTTTATCTCTCCTTCCTTGTACCATATTGGCTCCAATATTTTCACTAGGAATGGCTGTAAGATCCCAAAATTTATTTCCTTATCCAACATTTGCAAGACAATTCTCCAGTTTCTCCAGGGTACTCTTGGCACAATAACGTGCTTCACTACAAAGGTTGTATGTATCTAAGAAAACATTCACAACCTAAATCTACGGTGCTTTCGTAGATTCATGATTCCCCAACAGCTGGGCATTCAAGGTTCACAAAAACCTATGAAAGGGCCAAACATTCTTTTTTTTGGGATGGTATGAAACATGACATTTGTACCTTTGTGGCTGATTGTGATTTTTGTCAGTGGAATAAGGTAGAAACATCTAAGGCCCCGGGCACACTACAACCGCTCCTGATTCTATGAGCTATTTGGAAGGATATTTCTATGGACTTCATTATTGTCTTACCTAAATAAAGAAATAAATCAATCATCATGGTAGTAGTTGATCATATTTCCAAATATGCTCATTTATGTTCTCTCCAACATCCATTCACATCATCCAAAGTGGCTCAAATTTTCATGGATAATATCTTAAAGATTCATGGCATGCCTCATTCTATTATCTCTGACCGAGATCCCAATTTTACCAACAACTTTTGGAAATAATTTTTCTGTATCCAGGGCACCCAATTACATCTCAGCACCTCTTATCATCCTCAGATTTATGGCCAAACTAAATTTGTCAACAAGTGTTTGGAAACCTATTTGAGGTGTTTTTCATCTGAACGAAAAAATCAATGGGATCAATGGTTACCCTAGTTGAATGGTGGAATGACACATATTACAATACAACTACTCACATGACTCCTTTTGAAGTAGTATATGGACAAAATCCACCCTCACTTCTCTCTTACATGCCAAGTGTATCGAAGGTTCAAGAGGTTGAAAAAAATATTACAGTTTGCGATGCCATTCTCTGCACCCTAAAAAAAAAATTCCATGGCCTAGAATCACATGAGGCAACAAGAATATCAAGGTCATTCTGAATGACAATTTGTTGAAGGGGACCAAGTGTTTCTTCATCTGCAACCCTATAAACAAAATTCACACAAATCTGACCACTTTCATAAACTTGCTCCCAAATTTTATGGTCGTTATACAATTCTTAAGAGAGTGGGGAAGGTGGATTACCAGTTAGCTTTGCCTAGTCATTCGAAGCTCCATCTTGTTTTTCATGTCTCATGATTAGAGAAGGTTATTAGTACTAACTTCCAAACTCAGAGTAGTCTCCCTAAATTGGATGAAGAAGGTTCAATTTGGTTGTAGCCACAAGAAGTCTTGGACTAGCGTGAGCATTGTCTCCATCAACACACCATAAAGGAAGTGTTAGTGTAGTGGAAAGATACAACTCCAGAAGATTCCACTTGGGAGTCGGCCACCATTCTACAAAACTTTCCTCATATCAAGCCTTGAGGACAAGGCTATTTTTCAAGGGGGGGGGCATGTTAGGGACCTAACCTCCCTAATCCCTCATATAGGTAGAATAATATATTTCCATGTAATAAAGGTTGACATTAGTTAATAAGGATTATTTAATAAATTGGAATAAGTCAATGTAAGAAGACGTAATAGAAGCTTCCACTTCTAGAAGGATATTCCTCTAGAATGATCTTTAGAATATAGAATTAGTATAAATAAGAGTAGGAGACATGAGAAGTTTTTTCTTGAGAATTATTGTAATAGATCATTGCTCTGCTAGAGGTTGCCCCCTCGAAGAGGAAAGTGAAGATTGTTTCCTATCAATAAAGGTATTATTTTGGTGTTGTGTTTTCATATATTGTGTTGTTCTGCTACTATTCTCTGCAGTATTTCTATTTTTTGCTATTATAATATATCTGGTACCTTACAGGCTCTTCATGAATCTTGAATCCATTCAAGGTCCTCAGGAGTATTACCGGTCCACTTATATTTAGTCCTCTAAAAGAGCTTCAGACTTTGTTATCCTACCCATACTTTCGGTATCGTCTGTTGACTGTACCCCTCAAAGACCGACTGCGAGTTGGTAACCCTAGTAACCTTTCCTAGGTATCTACAGAGGTGACTATGGGGGCTTTCCCATGGTACTTGGGGAAAAAGTCCTATCACACTTTCAATACCCTTGGAGGTTGATCCCGTGAAGCAAGGTTTTCTTGCACCGAGAAGGGATGTTACATGGAGGTCGAGCTAACTTCTTATCATATCTTTGTTGACAGCCTCATATACCATATCTAGAAGATACTTACTTACTCTTTTCCCTATTACAAGGGATTTTTTTTCTTTCTCTTATCTTATAGGGACTTTGGTAGTGTGTACTCTTTGATTTTGAGACCTTAGGTTGAGTCTATGTCTATCGCAACATTTCCTGGGACTACCAACCAAGGAACCCCTTTTCGTGGGGAACCTTATGGTTTTCTTTCTTTTGGAAAAGTTGGTCCTCCTTACATTTCTACATTGAGTCTTCTTGGATTCACTATATGATTACTAGTATGGTTTTTTTCCACTCTAGTGATCCTGAATGCTTTTGGTGTTTCAAATGCAAGCCTTCCATCCCAAGAAAATCAACCTCATGTTGACCCTTTTACTTATTCACCCATTACATCTTCTTTATATGGTGAAATTTTTAATTCTAGTAACCAAGAGGCTCAGAAGAAGAAGAAAATAAAGAAGAAGAAGAAGAAGAAAAATAAGGAAGGGGGAAATCAAACAACCATTGATATTCATGCTGCAAGTGTTGATGATATTGAGAAGTCTACCAACACATGTCACAGTCCCAAATTCCCTTGCAATATTTGTAAGGGTGAAAACCTTCTTAAACATTTCCCTGGTATTTCTAATATTTTAGAAGTGTGGTCTCAGGTTTCTCAACAACCCATGTTGCCAGCCATTGCCGGTCATGTTGGTGACAACCTATCAACCAATATTCATCAATTTTAGGGAAAAAGGGGTCAAGTTACTATTCCTTGTTGGTTATGAGGGGAAATTCACTGCACTTACCTTTTCCCTCATATGGATCAAGCTTCATAATTGTTGGAATACACTACTATTTCCCAACAAAAATCTCAAGTTTCTTCCCATGAACCTTCTCCCAACCAATCATTGGTTGATGAAATGGTCGGACCCATTCCATCCTCAATCGATCCCACTCTCCCATTTGAGAGTGAAGTTAATAAATTGGTCAATCCAATACAATCCTTGATCAATCCCACTCTTTCCTTGGAGAGTGAAGTGGATACCTCTCAGATATTTCTTATCACTTCAGATTCCTCCGGACAAGGGGACATTTCACTTGTTTCAACGGAACCCCCTCCAAATATTGAGGTCATTTCCTTTGATTGGAATAGTCTGATGGAGCCTCGCATTCCTTCCTACCTTCCTTTCTAAATTATAATGCAGGTTTGCAATAAGGTCATGATACATAGAATTATTTTTTACAAAGGAGATTTTGTTAGAATTCTATCCTCGACTACTTGGCAAGCTATGGGTTCCCCTCATCTTGTGTTGGTGACCCATCATCTGTAGGATTTTATAGAAGACCTAGAAAACATTTAGGGATCCTTCCTCAACTTCCCATCACCTTAGGAGGGAAAACTGTATGTATTGATGTTATGATAGTCCATGGTCCCTTGGAATTTAATTTTCTCCTTGGGAGGGACTATGTTTACACTATGAAAACTTTCATGTCCACAATTTTTTGAGTAATACATTTCCCTCATAATGGAAACATTGTGACCATTGAACATTTTTTGTTCATTTGTCCTGATCTAACTGTTAAACATATGAATCCTCTGAATGTTCCTTATATGCAAGTGGTATCCCACCCGCCATAGGCTAATTATGTGGCATCGTTTCCCAAAGTTCAACTCTAAATGAGAAGGATCCTCTCTCTATATGCTTTCCTTCTTTGTACGTAGATCTGGTAGTTGACATGGTGAACCACTCAATATGGGATTTGGAGCCTGTGTTATTGGAAAAATTGGTAAGTGTGGACACAAACAGATCCCCCTAGTTTCACCCCGAAAATAGAACAAAACAAGACATAATATAAAACTTCCCCTAAGTTTTAATCATCAAGCATACTAACTAACAAGAGATAAATGACATACCTTTTAAATGTTGTTTTTCCTCGCTAGTGTCATCCTCACTCCGTTTCAAGTCTTATGCGATGGTGAACCTGTAAAAAGATACAAGCCAACGAAGTGAAAGAAACAATGTATACTCAACAAAACCTATGTATGTGATCAAGGAGTCATACAATAAAATAAGGAAAGTTTTATGGGAAAGAAATATATTGTTGTATTATAAATATGAAAAGGATAATGCAACCAATGTATTGATGTTGTAAGGTCCCTTCCAAAAATTCCTTGCTTTCCACACACTTATTCTTCCCATATTCTAACACTGTATATTTGAAAGTCACTCACAATATATCTTGACAAAGCAAATCTCAAAGCCAACATAGGCCCAAAAACTCCAAGCTACAAAAATTACTCACACCCAATCAAGCTAACTTTCCCAAGCTAACTTTCCCCATGAGAACTCCTCTCCTTTTATAGGATGAAAAGGATAGTGGGAGGAGGTTAGGATGATCCCATGAGATCATGGATGCGATTCATATCCAAACTAATCAGAGGCCAAATCACCCTCGAAACCTCTATTCTAGAAGGATCAAGAAGCTTCTTTTTTTCCTTCGTACAGAAAATCTTCACACCCTTAATACTGAGAAGAGTGCGACAACGTTGCAGACCATTTTGGTACAACCTGTGAATATCCTAGATCATCTCTCCTTTAACACTAAGAAAGATACAACGGTCCCTCTTCATAAGGTTTTTTACAAGGGAAATATAATTTCCATCTTTCTGGTAAAATGTGTCTTCATTCTTCTTCAGGGATTAAGGAAATTGATCCTTCTAAAGACAAAGGATAGGTTTACATTATTAACGGTCATAGGGGTGACCAAATAATGTGTTACAATGATCCCCCCAAATTATGAAGTTAGAACAGAGTGATAGTTGAAATAATTTTTCGAGTGTGTGTTGGGAACAAGGAAGATGTCGGTCGAAAACCTACCAAAAAACAAGGAAATACAGTACAATAATATATCATCACTGAGGTAGGCATTGCCATACTTAGAATACAAATGACTCAAAGCATAAATGTCAACATGCAAATATCCATGTCAAGAAAGACAGGTCATGGACACCAAACATACACTGTGGATTCATGCCAATATGACTCAAATATGAACATAGCCACAAAAAATACACCGTGGATCTATGTAAAAGTACAATATGAATATACTCCAATGGAACTTGAATCTATCAGAAAATATCTAGGGTATTCATCTCAACCACTCTATAGTATGAATGTAACCATGTGAATACATGTGATGAAGTCGAACATGGTAGAAACCACTTGATTACCGGTGATTAATGAATATCATTAACAAGTGTGATGGAAATCACCATTAATGTCAATAAATCCCAAGGTACACTAGTACAATCCAAGGGGTGATAATTTGTGATTGAAGTCGAACACTCAGCAGAATATCCTGATCAGGGGTCAATAATGAAAACCCACTGTCTAAAACAAGGAAACCTTCCATCGAGGCATGCAAGTTCCAAGGTACCAATTAGTTTATAAGTCTAATTCCTAGATAATGAGTTGAAGTCGACAGGAAAAGACTCACCATAGGAGGGCCTTAATGTATCCCCTATCAATGAAACGAAACGGGTAAAAATATTTGAGGTAGATCAGAGTAACAAGTGATTCAAGACTAACTTAGGGATGGTCGATGCAATAGAAGTATTAAGGACTGCAGAAATGGCCGACACAATAGAAGGCTTTCTAGGCTGAACTTCTCTTTGAACATATTGATGACACGACAATTGTATTGGAAGCATTGACTCAAGGAGGACGCAACATATGGAATTTTGGATGGTCAAATGAGAGACAAATGGATTTCCCAACCCAGATACAATGCTGAAAAGGGGTTTCATGTTCAAGAGAAACTTACTACCACTAACACAGATACAGATACACATTTCTTCCCAATTTTCCCCCACCATTTCTAGCGAGCACCTCTTTATTTTTATGCAAGTTTAAGGAGGATAACATATTCTTGTAATGTAAGCTCATCCTTCGGATGATTCCCTGGGAGTATTTTTAACGAACCCTATGAAGGAGTGGTTCAGTCCCATATGGGCCTTTTGATGCTTGTTTTACGAGTCCAAAGAAAGAAAACTCAGGGGTTTTTCATATTTAGAGAGTCTGAAAAAACACTTAAAGAAAACTCCAAAATGTCATTTTTTGTAAAGTAGTCTGATGAGACCAAAAAAGAGATAATCTACTGCTCAAAAGATGTTTTCTTCAAATACTTTAACGGGCGTGAAAAGAACAAGATCGCTCAACAATCTTTTCATGTTTAGAGAGTCTGAAAAGAGTTTAAAGGGAAATCCAGGGGTGCCTTTTTCGTATAACCTTTACGAGTTCGAAAAAGTGATAAAAGTTAACTCGGTTACATTCTCAGGTATTTACGAGCATGAGAAAGAACAAAGACTAAGATCGAGATTGTTTTCATTTTTACACAAGCTTAAAACAAAACAAAACCAAACTATGCTTGGGATAGATTTTATTTTTACATAAGCTTAAAACCAAACAAAACCATGCTTGGACCTGGTTTCATTTTTACACAAGCGTGAACCAGAGGAAACTATGCTTGAGGTAGGTGGTTTCATTTTTACACAAGCTTGAACCAGCGAAAATTATGCTTGCAACTTCCCAACGCATTATCCAGTGATGGTTGGTACTTAGCCCCCATCTTAAGAAGTTGGAGGCTTAACTTCAACATGAAAGTCAAAGGCTATAAGCATTGCCCCCTAATCTTCATTTCATTCAATGGTACAGGAGGAGGAAATGAAGCTTCAAATACTATACATAATGAAGTACTTGAATCAATCTAAGAGGGGAAAAACTATTTCATTTTTTAATGAGCTTGACACAGGAAAAATAACTATGCTCGCCAATTTTTTTATTAGACAAATTGGTAAGTACAGACACAAACAGATCCCCCTAGTTTCACCCCGAAACTAGAACAAAACAAGACAGAATATAAAACTTCCCCTAAGTTTTAATCATCAAGCATACTAACTGACAAGAGATAAATGACATACCTTTTAAATGAGTTTTGTCCTCGCTAGTGTCATCCTCGCTCTATTTCAAGGCTTATGGGATGTTGAACCTGTAAAAAGATACAAGCCAACAAATTGAAAGGAACAATATATACTCAACAAAACCTATGTATGTGATAAAGGAGTCATACAATAAAATAAGGGCAATTTTATGGGAAAGAAATATATTCTTGTATTAGAAATATAAAAAGGAGAATAAAACTGATGCCTTGATGTTGTAAGTTCCCTTCCAACATTTCCTTGCTTCCCACACACTTCTTCCTCCTGGATTATGAGACTGTAGATTTGAAATTCACTCACAATATATCTTTACAAAGAAAATCTCAAAGCTAACATAGGCCCAAAAACTCCAAGCTACAAAAATTACTCAAACCCAATCAAGCTAACTTTCCCAAGATAACTTTACCCATGGGAACTTCTCTTCTTTTATAGGTTGAAAAGGATAGGGTGAGGAGGTTAGGATGATCCAATGAGGTCAAGGATGCGACCCAGATCCAAACTGATTAGAGGCCAACTCACCATCGACAATTCTATTTTAGAAGGATTGATAAGCTTCTATTTTTCCTTTAGACATAAAATCATCGCACCCTTCATACTGAGTAGTGTTGATTAAGGTTGGTTGTCATTGATGTCAACCCTTAAAGACATCCCCATAGCACAAAGGTTTGGGTATTGGACCCAAGTTTGTTTGATGTAAATATGAATCATTATTGTCTTGTCATGGTTGATAATAAGTACAAATGGATGAAATCCAAAGTGGTCCCCTTATGGTGAAATCCCTCATGGGAAGACGCTTTGTAGATTGAGTTATCCTAGAAGTATGGTTAGAGAAACCACTCTTATTTGTGGAATAATGAGATGAAGGTCAGTGAATTTTTCCATGAAAATATCCTATATGGATAGTGCTTGTCATGCCATTTCTGGTGGTATGTGGAACGTCACATAACTCTTCACGGTTAGAGAGTTATGGCCATGAGAAGTTGGAGAACCCAGGTTTGGATAATGGGCCCAAGTTTTCTTGATGGATAATGGTATGAGTTTTGATATATTTTCAAGTAATACTATTATATATGGATAGTACATGCCATTCCATTTCTTTTGGTATAAGGAACGTCACATAACTCCTCACAGTTTGAGAGTTATGGCCTTACGAAGTTGGAGGACCCTCATATGTCATCTAGAAGCCCCAAAAGGTCAAAGTAGTCAAAGTGGTTTAAGAGATTTTAAAAGGTAAATAATAAAGTGAAGTG
>SNQJ01S0007427.1:174454-185845 GCA_010110895.2 Picea sitchensis | reverse complement strand
TTTTGGCATTCCTGTTTATTGTAAAAGGGCCTTCAGAGCCTCATTGTAATCATCTTCTCATGGATGCGAGTAGCGGCCACATCTCTTCTCAGAGATAAGCTACCAGCGCCCTAGCTAGTTTATTTCCATTCTGTCTGTAAGCACATTTCAGTCATTTGTTATTAATGAAATGAAGTCTTATTTTCGCTGCATCTCTGTGTTTATGTGTATTTCTGTATTTCATTGTGTTCCTACATAAATTTGGATCACTAGTAGACCTGTTCAGTATCCTGGCGGGTTTACAAGCACTTCCCACAGCTCTTTTAATGATTTATTTGGTTTTTAAAGATATATAATTGAGCGGGGTGACGCTGAAAATTATGATATTTTTGACATTTTTTTTTTTTATAGTCCTTGAAAGATTTTTTTTTTTTTTAACTGTCCATCATTAAGATTCAGAGATGGTTTGTTTGCAAAACCGACCTTCAAAAGTAGAGAGACATCTTCTGAGGTATTCCCTTAAGGAACAGGGACAGCGTAAGAAGATAATGGATGATCGTGACAAGCTTTCCTTACAGATTGAAATCAATAAAATTCTTACAAACAACAGTCTTTTCTCAACATGACAGTAAATTTCAGAAGCGTATCACAATAGACGTTTAGACAAATTTTCAACAGTCATTTCAGAGGAAGAATTTTCTGTTTTCTTTGTCTGAACAGTTCAAAATGCAGGTATGTGTATTTCCAAAAAGCAAAAACTGATAAGCGCAAGGGGAAAAATAAAAAACCAAAACAGTAAAAGAAAAGCAAACAAAAAGAAAAATATTTACACAGTATACACAGGGTTGTCATCAAGTGAAATATCTTTTCAGAGCTTGGCCATTCACCGGATAGGTGTCTGGATGTCCCTCTAGAATCTATAGTCAGAAAGAGCTGGGACCCAATTTCTCAGCAATTAAAAACGGTCCAAGCCATAAGTTATGAAACTTCGTGTGCTCTCCCTTTCCCTCATGCGGTTTGTCCCATTTCAAGACAAGGTCACCTACTTCGAAGTTCCTATCAGAGGCATAGTTGGAATCAAACCAACTTTTGACCACTAGTTGATGCTGATCTAACTTACGTTTAGCTTGAGCTCTTACCTCTTCTAGTTTCATTAAAGCGTTAATTCAATTCTCCAAAGGGGAGCAGTCTTCTTCTTGTATTTTCTGTGATAACTGTAGTGAGGGAAGAAGAATATGTGGAGGCAGAATTGCCTCTTTTCCATAGATGAGAAAGAAAAGAGAGTTACCCACAACAGTTTTCAGAGTCACTCTAACAGCCCAGATTGCGTTTAACAGTGCATTATTCCAATTTTTGTGATTTTCAGATACCGTTCTCTTGATGATTTTAATTAGATTCTTATTTGTTGATTCTGCCAATCCATTACCCTGGGGGTAGTAGCTGGCAGAATATTTCAATTTAATTCCATTTTCTAGAGCGAACTCACTCATTTCAAGAGACGAAAAATAAGAGGCGTTATCGAATACTAAACAGTTAGGGATACCAAAACGAGTAATAATATTCGAATTTAAAAAGGCAATTACCTAGCTGGTATTTACAGCTTTTAATGGGGCAGCCTCAGACCACCTGGTGAAGTAATCTGTGGCTATTATGATGAAATTATGCTGCTGTGAGGATGGTGGATTGATTGGGCCTATAATATCCAGACCCCACTGCTAAAAAGGAGAGTCTACTAAAACAGGCTGCAAAGGAAAGGTTGGTTTCTGTAACCATCCAGATGCCTTTTGACAAATAATACACTTGCGACACAAGGCATGGGCATATCTAAGAAGCGTGGGCCAGTAATAACCCGCTCTTAAAACTTTATGGGCAGTGATGTCACCACCAAAATTCCCACCAGCTTCTCCTACATGCAATTCTAGTAAGACCTTTTCTACTTCATCTTTCTCAAGACAGCGCATTAGTACTCCATCAAAATTTTGACAAAAAAGAATACCATTAATCAAATGAAAGGAGACAGATTTTAATCTTAACGCTCTTCTTTTAGTGGGATCCAGGTGATGGGGGGCTGACCCATGTTCAAGACATAATTTTATATCGTCATACCATGGAGTGACAGAGTTTTGTGCACAACAGATTGCATTTTGATTGTGTTGTCCCGGGTTTGACATATCGTTTTCTTCTTGCTGTCCTGCTGCTGAATCAGCAACTAACTTGCACAACCCTTGGCCTCTTACTATTTGTGCTGGGGTAATTTCTATGTCATATTCCTGTAAAGAGGTAACCCAGTTCACCCTCTTTTCGCCTAATTCTTTCTGCACTAACAGATTTCTGACGGCTGGGTAAGGGACAATAATTTCCGTCCTAGACTTCAAAAGATAAGATCGGAAGTGCTTTACTGCTTTAAAAACAACATAGGCTTGCTAATCAACAGCTGGGTAATTGAGTTATGCACCTTTGAAGGCTGAGCTCATAAAGGCAATTGAGACTTCATTGTTTTCAGCATTCTTTTGAGTAATAACATCAGCGTATGAACGATCAGAGGCAAACGTGTAGAGGGTAAAGTTTTTGGAAAAGTCGGGGCTCATTAGAGAAGGAGCGTCGATTATGGCCTTTTTTATCGAATCAAAATCCTGGCTTTCTAAAGATCCCCAATGATATTGTATGTCCTTTTTAATCAAGTTTTGTAGAGGTCAGACCATTTCTGAAAAGCTAGGGACAAATCTCCTAACAACGTTTATCTGCCCTAGGAAAGACTGCATAGAATTTTTTGACGAGGGAGGGGGAAATTTCGCAATAGCTTGAGTTCTTTCGGGGTCGATAATCATCCCTTTGTTTGATACAATAAATCCTAAGAGTTTACCTTGTTCTACTGTGAAAATGGATTTTTTAGGGTTCAAGGAAATGTCGTACTTACGACATCGCTGTAGAACTGATCTCAAATGAGATAGATAATCAATTTTGTTTTTGGAAAATACAGTAACATCATCTAGGTAAACTATGACAGATTGATTGATTAAGCCTCAGAAAGCGATGTCCATGGCTCTCTGGAAAGTGGCACCGGCATTAATCAGTCCAAAGGGCATTTTCCTATAAGCGTAGGTGCCCCATGGATTGCAGAAGGTAGTTTTGAGTTGGTCTGAAGGAGACACCGGGACTTGGTTGTACCTTGAAAAACCATCCAATAAGGATAGTCTTTCAGAACCAGATACTTGTTGAAGGATCTGTTCCATAGGTGGGACAGGGTAGTTGTCTTTATCAGACGCTCTATTAAGGTTTCGGAAATTGACGCATAGTCGGATTTCCCCACTCTTCTTCCGGACAGGGACAAGATTAGAGACCCATTGTGTGTGCCTAACTAGGAAGATTATATTAGCGTTCAGGAGTTTATTTAATTCCTTTTTGACGGTCGCTTCAGGTTTTGGGTGCATTTTCCTTAACTTTTGTTGAAATGGCGAGGTTTGGGGTTTTATAGGAATGACGTGTTGTATGATGTTAGGATCAAAGGTTTTTAGGTCGTCATACGTCCAAGCAAACACATCTTTGAATTCCTTAAAAAATTTAATAAACGTTGCTCTTTCTTGTTGAGAACATCCTACCCCTAGATTAATGCACTGTGGGTTGCCATCAGTTCCTAAGTTTACTTTTTCATGCGTCAAAGAGGAACTATTTGTTTTACATTTCACTGATCGCGTAAACTTGTTGTGAAGATCATAAAAATTTTCTAATCTGACTACAGACTTAGGGATAGAGTTTACCATGTGCGATGAAGATTAAGGAGATATTGGATCTGGTATTACCGTGAAATCGCGAATATTCTCGTCATGAGTGCATTCATCAATCACTGTCCCTTGGAAAGTTTCTTTCATATGCAGGAAACTTATAATTTGTTGATCGTTGTTGAAAACTCTCCAATTTGTGATGTTGTTGGGAACGGATGGCCAGAACAACAGTTCAACGGAGAATGCATTCGGGGACAAGCCTTCTGCAGGAAAGAGTTTCGAAGCTACGTTAGCTAATAAATCGGCTTTCGAATTATTCAATCTAGGAATAGAATTTATGTTGAAAGTAGAAAACTTATTCATCAAATTCCATACCTCAGATTGGTAGCTTTTAAGATGAGGANGATTTTCGAATCGCCAAAGACAATCAAATTTTGAATGTTCATATCTAATGCTTTTCTGAGGCCTTGCAATAAAGCCTCATAGTTTGCTGTGTTGTTTGTACATTCAAACTCTAATCTACATGCAATCAAGGTTTTGTTCCCTGCTGGATCAATAATAACGTAGCCTGCACTAGCTCCTTCCTTGGACTTTGACCCATCAAAATAAAGAGACCAAATTTTATTTTTATCGGTTACATGAGACCATTGTGTAAGAGTTGTTGGCTGCACATATGCTACAATCTTGGACTACTTCTCTGGGTTAGTGATAGCTGAAGTCTCGGCCATGAAATTGCCGAAAAAGGTATCCATCCTTTGTATTTCAGGTGAATTGGCAGAAGGTGTAAATGGTTCGTTGGGATCATTTAAATCTGTCACTGTGAACTTTAAGTAACGTTCACGATTTACCTTGATTTTGTTGGGCTTTCCGTTTTCGGGCAGCCACTAGTGTGACCAGTCTCTCGCGAAATAGCTGTGTAGCTGCTCCGACCAGTCTCTGCTTAAAAACATACCATAAACTTCTGGAATATCCACAACAATAATATCAATTACTTGATGAACTTTGGGGTTAGCTGATAATCTTATAAGCACATTCCTTAATTCGCCTATAACCTTAACATCAGTTCGATCAAGTTGGATGATCTTTAAGGTGGATGGTTCAACTTCCGCATTAATATTCTGACACATAGACCATGGCATTACATTGGATGACGCTCCTGAGTCTACCATACAATTGTGCACGTTCCTATTAAAGATTTCAAAAGTTAACAAAAATGGAGCTACATTTCTACGAGTAGTAATGGTGGAAGCTTGTGGCTTTTTACTTGCAACCTCTAAAGCTAATTTATCTACATTTGTTACATTATTTATAGGAAGGCCTCCCTTCTCTTGAGGATCAGAAGTATTTTTAGCGGGGGATTTCTGAGGAACTTTGTTCTGAACGACCTTGTTACTGCTTGAATTACCATCTTCGCTATTCTCTGCAATATTCTGTAACATTTTTTGTAGCAGAAACATAAATTTTAATAACTCATAAACAGAAATGTTAGCCCTTAACTTTTTTAGATCTTCAACTAAATCATAATCTAAGTTTGGGTTTACATGACTCTATTTAGTCTCAGCTGATTTAGACTGTTTTGGGGGTGAAGTCGTGGTGTTTTCATAAGAAGGTTTGTTTGTTGTCTTACTCCTAATATTGTAGGGATGTACCGTCTCGAAATTAGCTTGAAAAATGCTATCCGAGAAGTGTCCAAAAATGTTCGAAGAAGATTGATCTTCTTCAACTGTCTCTTGTTCAACTACTTCCTCAGGGATGTCAGGGGGCATCAAGTTATCCTGGGCTTCTAGAATTGTTTGAAGAGAAAATTGTAGGCTTTCTAGGTTTAGGCCCTCGGTATTTGAATTAGGTCGGTTGGTGGGAAAAGGCTTCCTAAACAGGGGTTTGTAAGGCCCTTTACTTGAAGAAGCTTCTTTGACCGTCCTTTTCAAAACTATAACTTGATTTGACAGTTTTTGAACAACTTTTGTTAATTTTTCTAAATCTGAGCTTTCAGGTTGCGTTTTGTTTTGGGTAGGTCTTGGGTGGATTTCAATTTTCTTTTTGGAAGATGAACTAGTCTCAGTGTAGTTGCTAGTAGTGTATTTTAAGCTAAGGATGTCTTTCTCAATCTGACTGGCCTCTTCAAAGGCCTCTAACAATGTGGCTTTCTTAGATCTCTTTACCCAAATGGCTATACTTTGATGCAGGGCTTTTGTATAGTATGCTATGACAAGATTCTCAGCAGGCATCGAATCCGTAGGGATTTGGTTTTTTAGTGTTAAGAATCTTTGGTTAAAATATTTGATTTTCTCTTTGGGGTTCATTCTTAAGCTAGAAAGCTCCATGACTAGAACTTATGGGGACTTATCGTCTCCAAACTTCTCAAGAAAGAAGGATTCAAACTTCTCCCATGACACGATCGTATGGGGCTGTTGGGAAAAGTACTAGGTAGAGGCATTTCCCTCGAAGGTATAGGGGAAAAACCTACAGACTACATCTTCGTGCTCAACATTACGGAGTCTAATGGCTAACATAAATTTTTTGATGTGATCTTCGACGATCTGTTTAGAGTCCAGGTCAAACTTGGGAAGCCACTTCTCTGGATGTTTGGGTAAGGGATGTTGAGGCCCAGGTACGACTACTGCATCCTGGTCGAGCCAGGGTCTGGCAGGATTGTTCTGGTTGGCCATTGGTGTAGGCGGTGTGGAAGGCTGAGAAGGGGAACTGCCTTCATAAGAAGAGTCTTCTCCAGAAGAAGAAGGAGGTGATGGAGGTGGTGAGGATGGTATTCCAGATCCTCCTGCAGCAGGAGTGAGGATTGGATCTGTAGGGTTTAAAGTGAGGTTAGTGCCTCCAAGTTGTTCTCTGATATCAGAGAACTCTAAAGTTTGGTCTAAAGGTCGATTTGGTTGTATTAAACGGGCGAAGGCACTATGTGTTCTTAAGAGATATTGGCGGACAATCTACTGTACATCACCACCTGTAGGATTTGGAGTTGTTGGTTCAAAAGTGATCCATAGATCGTCGTTTGATGTGGTTGTTGTTTGAGGGGGGATGTTGTCATTTAAATGACTTCTTGTCACTATAGGTGAGTGATTGGGTGGTGGAGGAGTCTTACAACCACCTCGTTCCATTAATAAATTTCATCCCCTCCTTCTAGCGCCATTTGTTGACGGGCGAAATTGAACGCTCGTCAACTAGAGGGGTGAATTTGGTCCGGGGTTGTCTAAATAACCCAAGCCATTTGGGATGATCCACTCCGACGGGTTTAGCGGCTCCGTTGGTCGATCTAAGTCCTAGGAAAATGAAAGAAAAACTAAGCTAAAGAAACTAATCTAAGTGAAAAAAGTAATTATAGCAAACTAAATACAAATTGAAAACTATATATACAGTTTACTAACTAATATCATGAAATGATAATTCTACTTATTTAAATGTTCACCTATCAACAGGATTAAACCTCAATTATATATGTACAGTATTCACAAATTATAGATTTTAAATTGAAAACCTGCAAAAATCATTTGTGAACTGTCCTATGACAGCAAAGCTATTATTTTTGGATTTTTTATAAATTTTATGAGACAAAAATAAAATGAAAGTTATCTAAGCATAACAATAACATAACAATCCTAACTGTAAATCTGAACTATAGAGATGAACAGTGAGAGGCCTTCAGATTACAAGAAATTCATATATTAACTAAACTAATTAAATAACACTAACAGACTAACCTGTAGTAATGCTTTCCAATTTGTCCCGTACACAGTATCCGATTTAGCTGTTCGATGGGGGAAACCCGCACTTGAATTTTCACAAGATTCTCGTAAACAAGAAGCAACAACTCTCTTTGAATATGAATGACAGAACAAACAAGACATAAAACAACAACAATTTTATGATTTACAGATCATCACATTTAGATAAATCCCAGTGCGAATATTTGTACATAACTTTTCATTTAACTAAGAAGATAAACCTTCTATTCAGTAAAATGAAACAGAGTAATTGTTGTGTGTAAAATGAGATACATCAGATATGGACAAAATTTTAAATCATAATGCATCAATCTGTAACAAATCTTGATATCTAAAGTAGTCAATAATTTGATTACAAATTAAAATGCACAAAACTTGAACGAAAGTATGATAAATTGAAAGCTAAAGCTATTACAAAGCATCCACTTCCATTCGAGTTTGCCTAATCATAAGTCCATAGTCTTTGTTCTCCCAACATTGATGGGTTCATTACAAAAATAAATGAGTATATAAAGGCCATAGGGTAAAACATCCCTGTGGGAATTATCAAAAACAGTTTACAAAAAATCTGGGAACAATCTCCCAAGTATCTATTTCTAACTTAAGCTAACAACCTAAAACAAAACTACATCATAAAAAGAACGTTCTAAACTTCCACAGCATGTCCAATTTTCCATTGAAATTCGGAGGTACCTGTAGGTGGACAAGAATAAACAAGTTTAGATAATGTTTTATTTGTAAAATTAACAACAATCTAAATTTTAAGACTAGCTACAAAATCTCACGATTCTGTAGCTGGTCTTATTTTGCAAACAAAACTGTTTTAAATCAATCCAAATGATAACAGAAATATATTCGACCTATTAAACAAATCTTTAATCACTAATNTTCAACAAAAACAGACTATAAATGAATATCAAACAAATCTTTGGTATGAATTCAATACAGACACAATCATTTATGTCAATCCAAAACTTAACAGAATCGTTTTTTAATTCAAACTAAACAGAACTGAATCAAACTAACTCAGAGCCGACACAATCCAAGAACAATAAAATCGTATTAATCCAAAACATAGCTATATTCGATTTTTAGCAAACAAATCTTCAATGCAAAAAAAATAGTTTATACTAATCCAGAACAAAATCTTTTATACTAATTCGAAATCATTCCTGGAAATTCGAAGTAAACAGAACCGTTTATGAATCTATTAAAACAAACAGAACTAATTGAGATCAAACATAATCGGCAAACCAAATCATTCAAAAATCGATGATGAAATAACATACCTGGGTTGTAGAAAAATGATTCAGTCAGGATAACTTTGAGTTGACAAAGGCAGTTGTTGTCTCAACATTTCTGAAGATAATTGAACCTGTAGTCTTTTGCTTCTTCTCGTTGGCTTGTAGCCTGTCTCTTTCTTTTGACAACACAGTAATTCGTTCCTCCAATGATTTAATTTTAGATTGCAACAGAGGCACATCCGTGTAGTAACGTTCAAGCCAAGAATTTCATTGAATACATGGTGGTTGATCGGGCCTCGGCATTACAGGTGAGGGTTCTTTCGAAATACCAGGGGTTCCACTGTGAAACTTAATTCCCGGGAAGCTAGGGTCACCTTTGAGGCATGGTGGTAGGTTGGAAACGTAGTCGTAGGGTTCCACAGAACAGAGACCATGTGAATAAGGGTATTCCTTGGTCCGGAAACGTTCAATCTCAGAGTCTGAATCCTTTCTCAGAACAATAGGCTTCTGGTCTATGTTTTGCTTGGGCTTGTTCTGAGCACATCTAGATATCCATCGTGCATTTTTCTTTCCCTTACTATTGACACTAGTATCACCTTTGTCTTTCTTCCTTACATGCCTCTTGACGGTCTTAGTATTGTCTTTAGCACACGGGTCGGCCATGGTATCGGGCAGGTCAGTGTTGGGGAAATTTGAGAGTTTGACAAGGGGTAGAAGGGTAGGAGATGGCAGGGTAGGCACAACTAGGGTTTCAGTGACCACAACCTTATCTACTTGAACACACTCGGGAGTGGCAAAGCCATTCCTTGATAGAAAGGCTTGCCAACAGTCACCACTAAGATTTAAATGATGAACGATAATGAATTTGATCAAGCAGTGATGGAAAAGGCTGCTATCAGCCTTCTCACACTTGAAACATTTGGACATTTTATATAGGCTGTGTAGGAGATAGTGAGGCATATTCAGAGGGTAGTCTATAAAATTCATAAGCAACCTGAGATGATAAAGAAACACCAAACCATAACGACCTTCCCAAGTCACGAATTGCTTAACAATTTCTAATAGATCATGCCACCTGGTCTTAAGGTCAGTGACATGCATACCTCTATCACAACTAACAATCTTCCTCGATGTGAATAGGAGCGGCCATGGCACCTCGTCTACTTTTGAATTCTTAAACCACCTCTGCCCTTTAACTGGTAAGCCTGTAGCTGAGATGAGGAATTCCTCATTTATCTCTAATTGGATATCTTCGACCTTAGCCCTGTATCCGTCAAACGTGAGGGCGAATTGTTGGGTGACCGTAAGGTTGAAACCCTCAATTTTTTGGATAAAAACTAGCCAGCCACTATTCTCCAGGTCTTTGCGAGCATTGTCAAATAGCAGGAGAATTTGGCTGCCATTAGGTTCTATGCGCACCACAGGTGCCATAAGAGAGGGCACACAGTGAGCGGGGTAAAGGGACAAGGGTTTGGACAGGGTATACAAAGGACCAAAATCTCAGAGATCAAAACCAACAGAGGTAACCCGAGAT
The DNA here is from genome assembly GCA_010110895.2 of Picea sitchensis. NCBI lineage: Eukaryota > Viridiplantae > Streptophyta > Pinopsida > Pinales > Pinaceae > Picea > Picea sitchensis. The sequence goes on along the minus strand of SNQJ01S0007427.1, from coordinate 175,629 downwards.
ACAAGGCAGGCATTAATGCCTAAGTGTGCAAGGGTGGTGGAACGAAACAATCCCATGCAAAATAGTCATATCAGAATGTACAATCGACGGCGCTATGGTGATTCAAATCACTAGTGGTGTGTGTTAAAAACAATGCGAATCAAACAACTATTGAAAACTATGATAAGTCGACCAAAATATTTGCTCAACAATAGTGTTTGCATGATTTAAAACAATATTTCGAATTTAGCACCAAAGATTTGACCATAAAACTTATGCGTTGTTTGAAACCATTGCACCATGGATTTAATCAAATACAATAGAACATCAAACCATCATTGTATCAAGGACTCGATCACAATCACCAGAATACCATTGCGACACAAACTTATAAAATGAAATCATATTAACAAAAATGCAAAGTGAGTGAAGGTTTGGTGTCTTGCCAACTGTGTGACTGTCATTGAGTTATAAGTGAAATGACCATATAAACAAGAGTAGCCATAATAATCCAGTGACGATTTTAATGCCATCGACATGACTTCGAACTTAAGGTTTTCACGCTTGTAGTCGTGAAAACGAAAACAAAAGGTAGGTGTGAGAATGCGCAAAATAATCATGTCGTTGTATTCAAAAGTTTGTGATGAGAATCAAGGATTCCAAAACACTTGTGTAGGTAGCTTATAAGGATAGAATAAAAAAGAGAAATGGCTGCCAACGCAATTGTAGATGGATACACAACATCAAAAGTTCCACCAACAAATGACAAAGCAGTGAAACTTGGTGAGAATAATTCCAAAGCCAAAAAAGCACTTTTGAATGGNNAAAATGAAGGAAGATGAGAATATTGCAGCCTACTTCTTACGAGTTGATGAAACAGTGAATGCAATCATATGATTGGGAGAAGAAATCGAAGAATATGTAATTGTTCAAAAGGTACTAAGATCTCTTCCTATGAAATTTAACCCTAAGATATAAGCACTAGAAGAAAGATCAGATATAAACTCAATAAGCATGGACGAACTGCATGGAATTTTCACAACATACGAAATGAGAATTGAACAGGAAAATACAGATGTAATAGAAGCAGCCTTCAAATCATCCAAAAGATCAAATAAAAATAAAAAAGAAGAATATAGCAGCAACAATGATGACTCATAAGATGATGAATAAGTGGCCAACTTCGTCAAAATATT
>SNQJ01S0007427.1:149283-174444 GCA_010110895.2 Picea sitchensis | reverse complement strand
CCCCCACGTGGAAGAGTGTACATACTTCTGGGGTGTAAATACTTCATGGGGTATAAACACAGCTGAAATCAAGGACCTCTGAATCAGGAAGATAATCAGGCTCCATAACCAACAACTCCCTCAATTAATGCTACCCAACCCATGGTTGTTGAAGGAAAATCTCCCTGCGGACAGGTAGATCTCCTCAAAGAGATAGACTCTTAACTCTAAGACAAAAAGTGCTTATCATGGTCATTGACTTCCTTTTAGGTCTACACAAACTAATGCATGAAGAGGAAGGATGAAAGACGTACCTTTTACCGGTGTTTGTCCCTGCACGCTCCGAGTTGAACTCCGATCTTGAGCTCCTTGATAAACCATGTAGACAAACAAAGTACAACCACTTCCTATTCAATTGAGGTTAGTCTGAAATAGATCTATCTACTAAAGAGACAAATTCATGTGATATTGATCACGAATTAGAAAGAAACAGGCCAAGCAAATTATATTAATGAGGACAAAACATTACTTACAACCGTAGATGGATTGCGACAGTTTTGTCAAGTCCTCCTTGTCTATCCCTTGCTCAAAAGATCCACGATCTGAGTGACGATAGCTTCACCGATTTCTCCTTATGAGATCATAGGTCTCTTGCTTCTAAAACATATCTGTTTCATCACCACTTATAAGATCATAAGTTTGGTGTGATTCTCCCTTTCAATCCACTTTCACCATGAGAAAGCTTACTTATATAGCCTTGGAGAGGCTTTAACCACTTGAGATATCCTTGGGGAAGTTGAGGATTTTCCTCCTTCAGTTAGGTATCTACCCTAAGATCATGGCTAGACTAGGGATTCGAATCCAACTGCCTTTAGGGAATGAAAAGATCCTTCCCCCATTCTTCTCAACAAATCAACTGTTGCCCAGAATAGGTAGCACTCCCTCAAAAGGGCACTCAGAGTGTTATAATTCTCCCTAGTAGTGTATAGGGGAGCACCAACACTCCTGAGGGTAGGAGCGATCCTGCAAAAGGTCTGAAGAGTGTTATAACGCTCCCTGATGGCTTATGGGGGGGCACCAACACTCCTGAGATAATTATAAGGGAGCGCTCCCCTCCAAAAACTCAGTTTTTTGGGTGCTTTCAGGTGGAAAGAGGTTCATAAGCTTGTTGACTCATTTCTCTTCTTTCACAACAAATGGTTTAGGTGTTTCAAGTGTCCTTCTCATGTCATTATAGGCACGACATAGGCATCATGGCAGTATGCTTTCTTTGACACTTGCAACACTTGTGAGCAAAATGTGACACTTGCAACACTTATAATGACGACACTTGCGACACTATCGAAGTGAGTAATTTCGATGTGTAATAATGGTATTTTCTCATTCCATGGGGATGAATCCTTTTGTATTTCTGAGTGGTACGTCGAATCATGATACTCAACCAATAAATTAGGCCTCTAATCATTTTTCTCATGGTATGCTAGACATGTCTTTGCACTTTCCATCCTCTGTCTCGACACCTTATGTGAATCCTAGTTTTGGGTCTGGAGGCATGATGCCTCATTTTTCTCCCTTTTCATTTGGTGGGAGTCATATCCCTCAACTAAATCTTATGGTAGGAGGTTGGAATATTCCTTCCTACGGATCCAATCCTGGCTTCAATTTCTAGGAGAAAGTGCTCAAATGGGTGTTCATTCTACTTATTACATCTCGCCCATCTATCCTTGTTACGCTATGTTGGTTCCTATGAATTCTTTTTCCATGGTGTACCTCCATTTGTTCTCTAGTGTTTCATATAGGGGGAGTCAATTTTATAGTATGGGAAACCCCCTTCATGAAGTTCCTTCATATGGGGGCAACATATATACTCACATGAGTAACCCTTGTCATGTCGCTTTCTCTTCACAAACTACTTCCTCCATGTTGATGCCCTTATCCCCCTTTATGAGACATTTTGGAGGAGGATACTATCCTTTTGGACAGGGCCATGGTGTATACCCGAACCCTTCTTGGCCCACAATTTATCAAAAATATTCTTTCCCAAAAACTTGGTCTCAAATGCTGCAACCAACCGTCGCCAGTCCAATCACTGTAAGTCATTCTGGCATTATATCACAAACCTCTGCTAGTCATGTTGGAGATTGGTCGACAACCTCTGCAATTCATGTTGAATACCAATGACCAACTACTACAAGTCATGTTGGGGGCACAAATCTAGTCACTTATAGTCACACTACCCATACATCACCAACCTCTGTTAGTGATGTTGGGGATTCATCACCAACCTCTGCTAGTCATGTCGGGGATTCATCATCAACCTCTGCTAGTCATGTTGAAGGTATGTTACTAGCCACTGCAATTCAAGATGTGGGTATTCATATGATTTATAAGCCTAAACATGTAAGATGTAAGCCCAAGTTCCTTTGTAGGCTTTGCAAAGGAGATCACCTTACTCATTTGTTCCATGCTATTGTTGTGGTACAAGAAGCGTGGTACTTTCCTGGGGGCCCTTCGGGTTCTAAGTCATCTTTGGTTTCCCAACCTTCTTTGGTTGATACAACAGTCATGCCGATGTAATCTTCGATTGACACCACTCTTGTTTTTGGGGGTGATGTATTTCTTGACCACATTGTCTTGCATCTTGTTCAACCAACGGTCATGTCGACGCAATCTTCAACCGACACCAATCTTATTTTTTGGGCTGATGCATCTCTTAACCTTGTTTTCTCACATCCTTTTCAACGAACGATTGAAGAAGTGGTCATGCCGATAAAATCTTCTGTCGATCCCACTCTTCTCTTAGAGAGTGACAATTCTAAGGAAGTGACATTTTCGATGCAATCTTCGTTCAATCCCACTCTTCTTTTGGAGGGTGTTGCATCCTTCGACCATGTCCTTATCATTTCTAGTCCTATAACTTTTGAACAAGGGAGAATTATACTCTCTTCGAGTACACTCCCTCCAAGTCCTAGGGTGGTTTCCTTTGATTGGAATGATCTTGTAGAGCCTTGACTTCCTTCTTTTACACCTTTCCAGATAAGGGGCATTCTTTGATATATTGTAGATAAGGTAACCTCTGTAAATATTTTATCCTCTTCGACTTGGAAAGATTTGGGTTTTCCCAAGCTTGTGTTAGCTATCTGTGAGTTTTTGAATTTTGACAGAAGTCCTGCATGGGAGCCTTGGCCTCCCCCATTATATGCTCCTTAGAACAACATTTGTGAGTCTTGTTTAAGCTCTTTTCCGACTCTCTCAAAAAGAGAAAAGATTGACGAGTGAAATTGTCTCTTTCACACTCGTTAATTGGATTTGAAAGGAAATCTATTTGGTGTAAGTTTAACCCTTTTTCGGACCAAGTAGACTAATTTTGAAAAAGGAACACTCTAGTCACTAGTGGCTATAAGACTTCTCCTGGGTATTGTTTTATACTTTTTCTGTCCTAGCGAACTAAATTTACGAAAATTAACAATCTTTGGAGTTAAGTTGTAATTGCATCTCATTCTCTTGCTTGAAGTGTTGAGCCTATTACCGATTCCTTCTTTTGCATTATAATCCTATTATCTCAGCAGTTTCCATCATCAGCCAAGAAGAGCCTTGTTTATATCCTTTGCAGCTTGACACCTTATACCCTAAGAGGAAACATTCCCCTGAGTGTCCATATCCTACATGCACCTCCTTGCATTGAGAATAGGCATGTTCCACTGTTGGTACCAATTGCTTACTCATGACACTCGTTTCCTCCTCTGTATCATAGCATTCATTTGACTATGAAAAAAAACAAAAAGACAGGTGGGAAAATAATATTATTTTATATTGGCAGCAGTCGTGTCGCCTTTGAACAAAGCACAAAATTTTGAGTCCACTTGTCCTAAAAATTTTGGGTTTAGCATGACCTTAGGAAGCTGATCTCATTACTTATAGTTTACTCCTATCACTGGTTAATCTTCTAGTCCTTATGGAGAGTTTGATTGGTGCCTCCTACATCACAAAGTTTCATCATTGATTCTATGCTTCTAGAGTCTTCCATGTGTCTCATCCTCTTGTTCAAAGGATGTCTATTAGCCCGTGTCATCCATTTTTCAGAACTCTTGAATTTTCACGTTGGCCATAACCTTAGTGTGTCTTAGATTTACATGAAGTTTTAGTCCTACTGTGCACCCTGGTCATACTTTCCTTATGGGTAGCTAACCTTGAACCCAACAACCGACTTCTCCTCTTTGGTCGCTGACTAGGGGGTTTCCCTTGTGTTCGGAAAAAATAAATTTATTCACACATTGGGATTCATGAAGTGTCTTGGATGCCATTACCATTATTGGTGGTTTCCTCACCTTTGTCAACAATTTTCCTCATTGGTTGTTATTCACAGGGTCTTTTTTGTGCACTACTTGCATCTGGTGCATGCGAAAGACTCACAAGGTCGTTGGTTCGTGAACATGTTCTTCGTCTGAGTTCCTCCAAATCATGAATCTCTTGCTTTGTACCTCATGCTGAATGATGAGAAGTGCCTTAATTATCTCCTTTCATTAGGTCTCCTTCCATCGAATTTATCCCATCTATTCTGAAAACGAGACCTAGAGTCCTATGAGTACCTAGAGGCTTGCAGTCATCAGTGGCAGGTTCTCTCTTGTTGGCCCTCAACCAAGTTTTGGAGAAACTTGGTCGTGTTCGACCATTTTTGGGACTTCGACAGGCTAGTCGAAGACGAAGTGCCAGGCAAAGTGGAGAATGTGATATCTCCCCCCCCTTTTGTGGGATTTTTGGGTTTAGGGTTTATGTAACGGGTATGGGATGTCATCCCATGGGTTTACCCATGTTTAGGCCCCATTTGTAATGTATAAATATATATCTAGGTGATGTAAGAAAGTGGAGAGACCTAGTAGAACCGTCTCAGTGCAGAGCTAGAGGATTTGTGCATACTGTGTGTTAAGACTTGCATAGCTAAGTGCAAGTGATTGTAAGAAGCTTGTGTGTAGACTATGTAAGAAGAATTTGTGTTGTGACCTAGCTCGGGGAAGGAGGATCCGGCGAGGTACGTGAAGATCTCCTATCCTATGCAGAGTGTGTCTTGTGGCTCTATGTATTGAATGAAGATAATAAAGAGAAGAAGAGTTGGTGGATGTACACCCACGCTGGGGGTGAACCACGTATATCCCGTGTTGTGATTTCTTTGTGTCATTCATGTGATTAATTCTTAGTGATGAATATTTATGTATGTTAGATGCATCTAATATAGTAGCTTAGTTTTTTAATAACTTGGATGAATTCTATATCTATTGATGTTATGTGTTAAATGGTCAGATATGCTAAGATCTTGTTGAATACTGTGGTGTTCTATAATTAGGGTTTTACCTGCGATGTGAATAAAGGGTTAAGGACTAATGAATGTTAACTTCTAAGTGCTTTGTTAAAGAATTGTGATCATAGATCTGTGTCCCAGCTAGGTTACAGACACTTGATTCCTACAACCCTCCTTCCTCTACCTCAGGTGAGACTTCATCTTCTTCACAGGTGTTGCTGAAAGGGCCGATAGTTAGGGTTTTGTTGGTGCATTGTTCAAGCGTTGAACCCTGGGTCTTCCCCTTTGCCAACAAATGGTTCCGTTTCCAGGACTTGAAACTATGATTGTTGGGAACTGAGGAAAAGAGAAAGCTCTGTTCATAGATCTGTTGTTGTAGTGCGTAGTACTCTACTTGACTTGTGAATCAGATCTGAAGGAAAGAGGTAAGATCTTAAGTCTTCATTGTTGGACAACTGAGAGGGGGGGTGAATCAGTTATTATCATGCTTAAACAATTATGCTTGTTTTAAACTCTTTACAGAGCACTCAATTACAATGACAATAATGCAGGGAGGTAAGCAATAGAGCATTCAACATCAATCACACACATGAAATATACAGAGACAAATATTTCCTAAGGAAACCCATAAAGGGTAAAAATCTCTTCTTCTTGATATGATAAGTACTTTATTTTATTTACATTATCATTCTTATGAGAACCAACTCATTATGAGGCTACCACATATGTTCTTCAAGATGCAACTTGCTGAGAGCACCAACTCTCTAGTTTCTCTAGCACCTACTAGAAGGAAGCACCAACTGCCTTAGTGTTCCAACACTAACTGGATGGAAGCACCAACTTCCAATCACACAAGCACCAACCTATGTAACATAGAACAATAGTTATCCCTTGCACCACCCTTCCACCCTAGTTTTTCTGGCTACAACCAGATGGAAGCTACAACTCCCTGTGTTCAAGCACCCACTTGAAACTCTGAGGACAACAATACTCCCTAGCACCTCCCTACCACCCTGATTATAAAAAATTCGTTACTGAAACTTATTACAGTGATACAATGTTTATCAATATCTTACCAATCTCATCATTGTTCTGTTGCACTGCTATGTTATGCCTGCATTAGTGTCTTCCTGCTCACTTTCTTCTTTGAGCTTCCTATTCTTCTTCTCTATATCTGCACGTGCACCTCAGCTCCCTCTTCCTCTCTCATATTTGCATTTATGTTTTATGCGCTATGCCTCTTCTGTGTGTTTCAGCTGCTACACACAACCTGCTTTTAACCTCTTGAATAACTCTCAACATAAGCACTCTCCTCCTATTTGTTTTGTGTATATTTATAATGCCAAGTCCTCTGCTAGATCATACAGCTAAATCTTCGTCCCCTCTGGCGATTATGATGAGTTTGTTCTTCATCCATGGTCGTTATGCTGATATTGTTCATCATTAGTGGGCATTCCTGAGATTCTTTGGCTTCTCTGGTAGCTACAGTCTTCGACGCTTTTCCATTTGTCAATCATCTCTATGATGAGTCTTCATTCCACTAGAATTTACCTCGATACTCTTCAGATCCTTTGGCGATCACCCTAAGATTCTTTGAATTATTTGGTATATGCAATCACTCATTTTCTGCAATTACAATCAGTACGTCTCTATGAGTTACTGAGAGAACCTCCGCGTTCTCATGCCTTTTCCGCCTCTTCCCTTCATGAGAAATATACATAGTAGGCGCTAGATTTTCTAGCTAATCCCCTTCCTTTCACATGACGATCGACAGTGACCATATGCCTAACCAACATTCGTTTCATGATTTTGTGTTTCGGGTGATCAACTGCGAGTCACCTCAATTTTCCCAACTTGCGAAACTCCAAGGTGGAGCCTAGAAACGCTAGCTCCTTCCTTCTCTTCTGCTGATGTGACCACCAGCTGTGACCAGGGGCCAAGCAAGAGGGGTGCGTCGTGATTTCTCATATCACGAACTCCTGCTATGATTTTCCTCAAAACTCCCAACTCATGAAACTTTGAAATTCTTCATATCATATCAACGGTCGAGATATCTTTCGTGTCTCCAGACTTCGAAGATTTCAATTCTCAAACTCTCATTCATCCTTCCTTTTCTTTTTTCTAGAGTTGACAATCCACTGACGCATGTCCTTGCTGACATAGTCTACCACCTGTCCTTGCTGATGTGGTCTGTTGATTTGGTCTGCCACAATCTAACGGTCATTGTTTGATCTACAGATCTGATGGTTGACAGAACTTAGCATTCTGTGGATTTAAAATTTCAAACTTTCCTGAGTGTAAAATCCTCGCATATCTATATCCGAATTGAATGTTGTTTGTTTGATCAGGATCTTGCTCGATCTTTCTGTGATGCAAATTTTCTAGCTTATCGTGTCCTTCCACTCAAAATTGATCTAATGACTGTGATCAAATCCAAACTTCTCGTTTCGGGTGTTTGAACGTGAGCCAAACATGACTCTTCCAAATCTTGACTCTCGATTTTCCAAAACTTTCTCTAGATCAATGACCCACAACCCTTTATGATCCAATGGTCTAGATCTTATCGGGACTTCGCGTTTTGTGAATTTGGAGGAAAAGTCACCTTTGACTTCTCCATCTCGCGAGTCAGTGAAATGTTGATCTCTCTCCACGTGTCCTCTGAATCCAATGACCCATATCATTTCGCGACTTCGCATATCACGAGTTCCTACAACTCTCACCTTTGACTTCTACAGTTTTCGATTCAGCGAAATGTCGATCTCTCACCATGTGTCCTCTGGATCCAACGGTTCATTCCCATTGCGATTTATCATTTCACCGAATTGGAGGATGGATCTTGGTCGTTATCCTCTTCACACTTATACTAGATCTGACAATTGTTGGTCCTCGATGCTCAGATCCAATGGATCAGTTCTGTACTTCTCCTCTGCGCTTCCTCTGGTCACTGGACTCTGATCTAACGAATATTGGATATTCAGGATTGGTGATCCAACGACCACTGTCGCTCCTCCTCCAGAGATTTGGATTTCTCAAATCTCTAAGTGTCAAAGGCCACGAACCTTGATCCTTCTGCAACCCTTGATGTATGGGATCTCATCTGCACATATCAGAATGTTATCTATCCCGAGTTTTGATCTCTGTAATTCTTTCTTGTAAACATGCCATCGTTGTTGTCATTCTTTCCATGCACACTCTACCTGTAAACTTGCCAACATCATTGTTGTTCTTGCAATCAATGACAAGCACACTCTTCTTGTAAACATGCCAACAATCTCCCCCTTTGTCATTGATGGAAACCCTGAATGGTTGCACTATTCTACTTAGATCTCCAACTGTAGCATCCAAGATCTCCAACTGTATCATCTAGACCACTTATTTTCTCCCCCTTTGGCATCAATGTCAAACCCCTGAGCTGTTGCAGTACTTGTCGGAGGTATAAGATATTCAACCAATACATACTCCCCCTGACAGGAGGGACCTTCTTATTTGAGTTTTGCAGAGTATTTGTATCTAACTCACAGTCTTCTCCTTCTAATTCTTGGACCTGTTCATCTTCAGCTTCAGTTGTGTCCTCTGTAGCAGACTCAATATTGCTCACCTCTCTTACTGGGACTCCTTCATCAACCTTTTATTGTCATAACTGAATGACTCCCCCTGTCACTCTTCTCTGATCTTCTATTACAACAATTTCATTTTTCTTCCATGATGCCTACAATCCAAGAATTTTATGACCATATGCATCACAAGAAAAAACCATTACAAACACTCTCATACCTACTTTCCCTTTTTACAAATGAAGGACCTGTGTTAGACATCTTAGGAGTATTGATTTCTTCCTCCTTGTATCCAAGACCGGATTTATCATTTTGTGATCTCTGACTATCCAATATCTCATCCAGGGTCATGGAGCTGTTCAGAAACTTGATTTGGGTGTTTGACTTCTCAACCTTCGCAACTTATTCTTCCGGCTTATGACATAATTGTTCTTCTACTTCTTATTTTCTTGCATGGGAGGATTCAATATCAACATCATTATCTGTCCTTATGCCTTTAGCCACCACTTGTCCTGAGTTTACATTTTTCACCTTACAATCTTTGGACGTGAACACCTCTTCACAACCTCTGTCACACATTTGAATTGTACAAAGAAAATTATGTTTCAGACCATCTACAAGCAGAACATCCTGAGAATTTCCTCCGTCGTTACTCAAAATCACCATCCCTTTACCCTTGATTTTACCTGGTTCATCATTTTCAAAGATCACATTTCATGTTTTTATTTTACTTATAGGCAGAAGCTTATCCTTGTCTCCAATCATGTTCTTGGAACATTCACTATCTATATTCCAGAAGTCCTTTTGTTTTTGAGTTTAAAGTATTAGACCACATTTTTCACTATCTTTCTTTTTCCATGTGCTGGCCTTTCTAGCTAAGAGATTTATCCTTGGATCTGCTTTGTAATTCTTCATATGGTAGTTTGCATCTTTGTGGCTGAAGTTATGACAGTTATAACATTCAATATCATTGTTCAGTAGGTCAAAGTGAATGTTGAAGCATTGTATAATCACTGACTATTTATTATTTCTTGACCTCCTCAGTTGCATGTCTCTAAACTTAATTTGACAATTTGAAATCTGTGTTTGTTTGTTACTTGGTTGTCTCATTCTCTGTTGTGGAAGATATTTATTCCTTGGGTGTATTGATTTCTCATGTCTAAAACTTAAGGAACAATTTAAATCTTTGTGGCCAAAGTTAGAACAATAGAAACAATATCCATAGAAAAAGTCTTTGTACCTGGAAAATGGTTGTCTTCTTTGAGCAGGTCAATTTCTTCCATGCTGATGATTTCCTTGAGCAGAGGGTGTATTATTTCTTTGTTCTACAGATTCAGTTATGGCACCTTTTTCTTTACTCCTCCTGGGCGGCTGATTATCTTCTTTTGCTTCTTCAGGTTTATTGTTGTCATTGGTTGTAGATTTGACAAACTTAATGGGTTCTTTATTGCTTGGCTGACCACTACTTGATTCCTCTTCATAACCCAAACCAATTTTCAACTTTCAATTCCTTTGTTGATTCATAATGGTGGCTAATACTTCTGAGGCTTTGATACTTGACAGATTCTGATGATACAAGGCTTGAAACTTCTCCAACTCTTTCCTAGTTTTCACTACTTCTTCTTCCAGACCTTCACATCTTGGCTTCTTTTATGATAATTTTTGTTTCAGAATGTCTTCGATTTTCTTTGCCTCTTATAATTCTACTTTTATCAGGGAAAAGTATTCATCAGGTTTTTTACTACCTTTCTTGAACTGTATCAACAATTGTTTTTTCTTTCTTTTCTTAAGTCTGAGTCTGTCAATCTCTTCCAAAGCACTGATCAACTCTCCTTCCAAATCAACCACAAATTCTTCATCATTGGAATCACTTCCTATGATTTGATTATCATAATCCTATTTGGCCATAAGCATGAAGTTGTTTACCTTATCTTCATAGGAAGAGTCACTATCTGTGTCTTTTGAAGAGTCATCATTGTTTACACATAAAATTTTCTTTGTACCAAATCTCTTGGGTTTGTACTTCTCTTCTCCTTCATAGTTCTGGTCCTTTTTCTTGTGTAGACACTTAGATGCAAAGTGACATATATTTCCACAGTTAAAATATTTGAAGAGAAACTTGCCTTGGTACTTGCCTGATCCTTTATTTAGTCTTCTCACAAATTTTTCTTCAATTTCATTAGCCTCAAAATCCTGATTCTTGTCTGCTTTAAATGATTATTCTCTATAGGTAGATTTATCTTTACTAATCCTCATTTCATAAGAAGTTGGAGTTCCTAGGATTTGATCAATAGACAAAGTCTTAATATCATTTAGTATTTATATTATAGAAACTTTTGGATTGAATCTACCAGGGAGAGATCTTAAGATCTTTTGAACTAGTAATACGTCTTCAATCTTCTCACAAAGACCTTTCATGGTATTCGCAAGCTCCTCAACTCTTAAGAAAAATTTATTAACTGTCTCATCCTCATTCATATTTAGTTTTACAAACTATACTATGTAGGTTTGAAGCTTGGCATCCTTCACCTTCTCATTACCTTCATAGCTGCTAATGAGTTTATCCCACATTGCTTTGGAAGTTTCTAAGTGCATAACTTTTACAAATTCTGCTTCTACAAGCCCACTCAGAATAACATTCATAGCCTTAGCGTTGAAGTTGAATTCTATCTTGTCATTCTTGGAAGCTAATACAACCGACTTTACATAACCAGTCTCTACCACATCCCAGACATTTGCACCTAAAGCCATTATGTAGGTTCTCATCCTAACTTTCGAGAAGCCAAAGTTTGTTCCATTGAACAGGGGGCCTTATTGGTTGAATATACTCCATGGCTAGTCATGTTTAAGCTTTAGTATCTACCCTTAAATAAAGGGAACTCACTCTGATACCAATTGTTGGAAAACTGAGAGGGGGGCATGAATCAGTTGTTACCGTGCTTAAAAAATTACGCTTATTTTAAACTCTTTACAGAGCACTCAATGACAATCACAATAATACAGGGAGCTAAGAAATAGAGAATTCAACATCAATCACACATATGAAATATACAGAGACACATATTTCCCTAGGAAACCCATAAAGGGTAAAAACCTCTTCTTCTTGATATGATAAGTAATCTTTATTTTTTGTACATTATAATTCTTATGAGAACCAACTCATTGTGAGGCTACCACCTCTTTTTTGCAAGCTGCAACTTGCTGAGAGCACCAACTCTCTAGTTTCTCTAGAACCCACTAGAAGGAAGCACCAACTCCCTGAGTGTTCCAGCACCAACTGGATGGAAGCACCAACTTCCAATCACACAAGCACCAACCTGTGTAACATAGAACATTAATTCTCCCTTGCACCACTATGCCACCCTGGTTTTTATGGATACAACCAGATGAAAGCTAGAACTCCCTATGTTCAAGAACCCACTTGAAACTTCAAGGACAACAATTCTCCCTAAAACCTCCCTACCACCCTGATTATAAAAAATTTGTTACTGAAACTTATTATAGTGATACAGTGTTTATCAATAGCATACGAGTTTCATCACTGTTCTGTTGCACTGCTATGTTATGCCTGCATCAGTGTCTTCCTTCTCGTATTCTTATTTGATCTTTCTGTTCTTCTGCTCTATCTCTGCAGAAGCACCTCATATTCCTCTTCCTCTCTCAGATATTCATTTATGTTCTATGCGATATGCCTCTTCTGTGTGTTTTAGCTGTTGCACACAACCTTCTTTTAATAGCTTGAATAACTCTCAACAGAAGCACCCTCCTCTTTCCTGTTCTGCATATATTTATATTTCCAAGTCCTCTGCCAGATCATATAGCTAAATCTTCATCCCCTCTGGTGATTATGATGAGTTTGTTCTTCTTCCATGGCTGTTATGCTGAGACTTTTCATCATTAGTGGCCATTCCTGAGATTCTTTGGCTTCTCTAGCAGCTACAGTCTTTGAAGATTTTTCATCTGTCAATCGTATCTATGATGAGTCTTCATTCCATTAGCAGTTACCTCAAGACTCTTCATCTCCTCTGGTGATCACCCTGAGATTCTTCGAATTATCTTGTAGATGCAATCAGTCATTCTCTATAGTTACAATCAGTCCATCTCTACCAGTTATTGAGAGAACCTCCACACGTTCATGACTTTTCCTCCTTTTCCCTTCCTGATAAATCTACACAGTAGGTGCTAGATTTTTTGGCTAAGTCCCTTCCTTTCACATGACCATCGGCGGTGACCATATGCCTAACAAACAGTCATTTCACGATTTCACATTTCGGGTTATCGACTGCGAGTCACCTTGATTTTCCCAACTCATGAAACTCTGATGTGGAGACTAGAAAAGCTAGCTCCTTCCCTTCTCTTTCGCTGATGTGACCACCAGTTGTGACCAGGGGCCAATAAAGAGGGGTGTTTCACGATTTCTCATATCCTGAACTCCTGCTATGAGTTGCCTCGAAAATCCCAACTCGTGAAACTCTGAAATGCTTCATATCATATCAATGATCGAGATCTCTTTCGTGTCTCCAGGCTTCGGAGATTTCAATTCTCAAACTCTCATTCATCCTTCCTTTGATTTTTTCCAGAGTTGACAATCCACTGATGCATTTCCTTGTTGACATAGTCTGCCACCTGTCCTTACTGACTTGGTCTACTGACTTGGTCTTCCATGATCTAATGGTCATTGTCTGATCTCCAGATCCAATGGTTGATGGAACTTCACATTCCGGGGATTTCAAATTTCAAACTTTCCTAAGGGTAAACTCCTCGCATCTCTATATATGAAGTGAATGTTGTTTGTTTGATTAGGTGGATTGACGACTTGAGCTTTCTACGATGCAACTTTGCTAGCTTATCCTATCCTTCCACTCAAAATTGATCCGACGACTATGATCAAATCGTGACTTCGCATTCCAGGTGTTTGAATGTGATCCAACCATGACTCTTCCAACTCCCAACTCCCGATTTTCCAAAACTTTCTCCAGATCAAAAACCCACAACCCTCTATGATCCAATGGTCTGGATCTTATCAAGACTTCACATTTTGCAAATTTGGAGGACAACTCACCTTTTTCTTCTCCATCTTGCGAGTCATAGAAATGTTGATCTCTCACCATGTGTCCTCTGGATCCAACGACCCATGTCATTTCACGGCTTCACATATCACGAGTTCCTACAACTCTCACATTTGACTTCTCCAGTTTGTGAGTCAGCGAAATGTCGATCTCTCGCCATGTGTCCTCTGGATCCAATGGTTTATATCTCATTGCGATTTCACATTCTGATGAATTGGAGGATGGCTCTTGGCCATTATCCTCTTCACAGTTATACTGGATCTAACGGTTGTTGGTCCTCAGTGCTCAGATCCAACAGATCAAATCTTTACTTATCCTTTGCACTTCCTCTGGTCACTGGAATCTGATCTAATGGGAATTGGGTATTCAGGATTGGTAATCCAATGGCCACTGTCGCTCCTCCTCCTGAGCTTTGGCTTTCTCAAATCTCTAAGTGTCAAAGGCCACGACCCTTGATCCTTCTGTGAGCCTTGATGTATGAGATCTCGTCTGTGCATCTCAGAACGCTATCTCTCCTGAGATTTGATCTCTGTAGTTCTTGCCTGTAAACATGCCAACGTTGTTGTCGTTCTTGCCATGCATACTCTGCCCGTAAAACTACCAACATTGTTGATGTTCTTTCCATCAATGACAAGCACACTCTACTTGTAAACATGCCAACATTTGTGCTCAGATAAAGGTAAGATAAGTGGAAATTTTCATTTCGAAAGAATGGATCTAGGTATATTTGATAATTTCTTCCCTAGTCTGAAAACTAGGGCACAACTAGAAGAAAGAAGATATGATATGAATAGATCTAATGAAAATAGTGAAAGATGTGTTATCCCTATGCATAGAAAGAATTTTTGGACTAACAAGTGGATGCAGGATCCTAGAAAGAATTTTTTGCAAGTCTATCACTGTGATCCCAGTGCACAGTATAAGAAAGGTTGGGGATTGTTTAAGAGAAAGAGAGGATTGATATTATGTTATAATTGCAGAATACTGGGACATATTGCTAAGAAATGCCTTGGTAGAAGTCTTATTTTCCTTTGTTGTAAAGCTACTGAACATGAAGTCTTGGATTTCCCTAGAATGATTTCTAAAGTTGAGAAGATGAACATAAGACAAGAAGACCACGAGGAAGGTCAAGAGGCTAAGAATATGCTAAAGAAATAGAAAGAATCAGAGGTTATATTATTACAGATGAAAGAAACACTGAATGATCACAGAGACATCAGTTTATCATAGATTTTAAAAGAGAAAGAGTGAATAGAAACAAGAATAGGATACTTCGACATAGACTGTGTATTGGATGTAGAAACACAGGTGAACATTATGATAGAAAGTACTTGGGAAATATTAGGAAAGCCTGTTATGATTCCTTCATTGGGAGGAATAGGATTGTTTAAAGGAAATTTGATAACCCTATGTGGAAGACTTGCCCATGTACCTATGGTTTCTCATGGAACATCGATAGAAGAAGAATTCGAGGTCATTAAGTTTGCTGAGAAAATTGCTCCCTTTGCACTTTTGCTAGGAAAGACTTGGATCGAGAGAGATCAGATCTGAAGGAGAGAAGAAGAGGAAGCTATAGAACAAAAAAAGCAATAATTAAGGGATTTCATGGCTAAGAGCATATTGTGCTTAATAAAAGAACAAGAGGACAATTCGAAGCAACTGAGGACCAGAGACTTAGCTGTCGAAGTTGAAAGACCACAAGAAGGCTTAAAGAACCTATCCATGCAGGAGAATAGAGAACCTACTCCAGAAACAATAAGAGAAGAAGTATTATCCTTAAACCTTGGGAAAGATCCTCAACAATGTGAAGTTACTATGATAAGAAAGGATAAGAACAAGAATGGAAAGAGGAATCCAGAGACGCGGATCATAGGAAATAAAGCTAGAAAGCTCAGTAAGAAGAAAGAAAAGCTAGAAAAATTGCAGGAGGTTCTAGAGAGGACTTCACAGAAGGAAGGCTTGTATAACTTGAACCTCGCTTGAATAGCAGAACAACACCAACTGGAAATTCGCCATGGAAAAGCAATATGACCATTGGAGGCATCCCGACCATTAGAATGATGCTCCAAAATGGCTAGAAACATAGTTATTTCCAGAACGTTCACCATCGGACCATTGGGACCGTGCCATAACAGATGGAATTGTATTGATAGAGGCATTCCTACCCGTTGGAGAAGTCTGTTACTATGTTATCTATTTATCTTGTCGAATGTTGCACCGAGGATACTTTCACGAATTGTGATTATCTGAGCCCACAGAGAACTAATCACTTTCGTGGAGTGCTTATTGTAACCTCACTGAGCTGGAGGCTCTGGCAAAGTAGCAGGTCGAAGCAGCTTGAGCCAAGCTCGAGGCCTTCGAAGCAGAGTTTCCCATATTAGAGTGACTTGGGACAAGTCATAGGTGAGTGTTGGGGGTTTGTTGGCCCTCGACCAAGTTGGAGAACCTTGGTTGTGTTTGACCATTTTTGGGACTTCGACAAGATGGTCGAAGAAGAAGCATCAAGCGAAGCAGAGATCGCAGGATCTCGCCCCCTTTTGTGGGATTTTGGGTTTAGGGTTTATTTAACGGGTATTGGATGTCAGCCCATGGGTTTACCCATGTTTAGGCCCCATTTGTAATGTATAAATAGATATCTAGGCGATGTAAGAAATTAGTGGAGAGACCTAGTAGAATCGTCTTAGTGCGGAGCTAGAGGCTTTGTGCATACTATGTGTTAAGACTTGCAAAGCTAAGTGCAAGTGATTGTAAGATGTTTGTGTGTAGACTGTGTAAGAAGGCTTTGTGTTCTGACCTAGCTTGGGGAAGGAGGATCTGGCGAGGTGTGTGCAGATCTCCTGTTCTATGCGGAGTGGGTTTTGTGGCTCTGTGCATTGAACGAAGATAATAAAGAGAAGAATATTTGGTGGACATAGCCCCACACTGGGGGTGAACCACGTATATCCTGTGTTGTGATTGCTTTGTGTCATTAATGTGATTTATTCTTAGTGCTCAATATTTATGTATGTTAGATGCATCTGATATAGTATCTTAGTGCTTAATAACTTGGATGAATGCTATATCTGTTGATGTTATGTGCTAAATGGTCAGATATGCTTAGATCTTGTTGAATACTATGTTGTTATGTAATTAGGGTTTTACCTGCGATGTGAATAAAGGGTTAAGGACTAATGAATGTTAACTGCTAAGTTTTCTGTTAAAGCATTGTGATCACATATTTGTGTCCAGATAGGTTGCAAAAACTTGAGTCCTACAACCCCCCTGCCTCTACCTCGGGTGAGACTTCATCTGCTTCGCAGGTGTTGCCGAAAGGGTCGGTAGTTAGGGTTTTGTTGGTGTGTTGTTGAAGCGTTGAGCTCTGGGTCTACCCTTGTGCCAACATCTCTCCATCAACAGTTGGGAATACATCAATGTCTCATGATCGATGGATTCTTCAAGTGTTCAACCTCAAAACCTTTATGCACACTTGCAAGAATGTACTTGGTGCATTGATACCTACTTTCATTATCGGTAGGTTGTCTCGCATTTGTTAACAGTATATGTTAATGAACAGTAATCAAACAAAGTCTCATTGTGTTTGACCTCAACCCCTTTATTCACATGATGTAGAATTGCACCTTCGACGGATCATGTAGAAGACTTGAAAGCATCAGTTCATAGTTGCAACTTTCCTGAGTTGTTTCTATCATTCATTGGACCAATACCTATATGACTTCAGTGATCATGGGAGAGAAGATTGTACTCCATTGTATACAGATATCTCCAGATTGATTTTGAGACTGGTCTTCACTAGGACTTGTTCATGACTATGATATCCTATGGAATGCATCTACTTTTGTATTGCCTATTCATGGCCATGAACAACAGTTTGGTATATTTCCACATGGATCTGCAGTGTAATTCAAATTGGAATCCATGTTACAAAGTCATTATGGATTGTAATATTCTTATGAGCAACTAGTTTGTCCAACTAGGTCCCCAGTACTCCACTTCTGGGAATTATAATGTATTTCGGCCATCGTAGATACTCCTCTGACCTCACACATTAGGGGCAATCTATTATAACAATATTTTCCTCACCCCATGCAACTTGCTTAGAAGGCCTTTTCCATTTCTCTATGCAGACTTGAAGTCCCTTTTCGCAGTTCCCAAAGATAAAAATTGTATTTTTCCACACATACACGCCCTAACAGCTATGCAACATGTGTATACATAGGTTTCACCATTACAGCCCGCGTACATCGGGTTTTGTCCCCAAAATTAAAAAATGGTATCGGGTTTCCATGTCACATCACGAGATCCATTATCCTTGAACTTCCATATACTGGAAACATTTCGAATCAAACCTTCAGTTCCATTTGAAGGCTATAAATGGGCTATATACAAGATGTGGAGAAAAGGAGAAGAATTCAACTTTGAAAGCAAAGTTACTCTGGAGAAATTATTCACTTCATATTGAGTCTGCATCCCTTTGTCCTTTTAATTCTAAACACATTGTTCATCCCCCAAGCTCTTCCCTATTTGATGGAGAACCTCATTTTCTCTCTTATTTGAGCTTGCCTTTGGTGGATGATTGAAGTGGTGGAGGCCCAGCTGGAAGGGACTTAGTTTCTCGGTTCTGAACATGCTGACACAGAAGTTTGTCATGCATACAATTATGTTGATTACATTTTAATAGAAATACTCTTTTCTCGTCTAATTAATGTCTTGCAAATATTTTAATCGTTGTTCCATGGGAATATTTGTTATGAATATTGATGGATTATGTTATTATATGTGATAACATTATATATTATCACTGTATGCTTGCGCATCTTGGTTGTTGAGGACAAGTTGCAGGTGTATTTCTTTGAGTCAAGTGCTCAATGGTGGAATTCATCGAGCATTTGCATGAGGTAGGCTCTTTATCTTGTCTTGTTAGCATATTTGTTTATATAACATACTTGAGATTAGAGTTGATTTCTGCAGTCATTTCCATTTATTATGTTTTACCCCATGCCATAGAGTGATTTTCCTCATAACAAGCGATAAACTCTTCTACGATACCTAACTGTTTCAATTTGGTCAAACGGCCCAGGGAGTGTGTGGCAGTGTCAAAGCATTCATAAAGTTTAGCCACATACTATGTCCAAGCAACATATCCTTAGTGTGATTTTCGATGCCATTGCCACCATTTCCAACATTTTGGATCTAAATAGAGGACATCGTAACAATTTTTTTACATGTCATCAGTGATGCCATGCAAGGAGAAGTAATGTTCCACTTGAGTGACCCAACCAGTGGGATTTGAGCCATCAAATTTGTTCACCTCCTCTCGTGGAAGATGTAGATCACGATGAAAAAGGTTGGACTAGAAATGCTGGGAATTGGAGGAAGTTGTACCTTCAAGGTTAGAAGGTTGTTCAAATGAGGAATGGATTCCGGGAATTGGCATTTTTTCCAAGACCATGGAAGCAAATGATTCAAGTTGAGAATCAAGGTGGGATGCAAGTTGGTTGGCAAGGTGGGAATTGATGTCCTTCTTCAGTTCCTCTTTCATGTAGTTCATTTTGGACTCTATGTGGGTAGTGATGTAGTTTTCAAGGTCTTGGTTGCAGGTGTTGGCCATGGTGAGGGGAGAACATAGAAAGAGGTGGGAAAAAAGGTGTTAGAAAAGGGCAGTTGGGTCCATGGAAAAACAAGGCTGAAAAATGATAGGTATCACAGCAATAAGGATGAAAAGAGGATTCAAATGGGATACGTACCAAGTAGAGGTTGTTGGAAGGGGGTTGGGACCACGAGAAGAAAAGGTTGAAAAATGATAGGTATCGCTATGATCAGGATGAAAAGAGGAGTCCAATGGGATAGGTCTCAAGTAAGGGTGTGGGAAGGCCCCAATTTTTTTTTTTACACTACTGTGGAGTTATACTCTGACTTGAATAATACTACAGTGTCGAAATGCCCAAATTCTTAATAGAAAAAAATGTTTAGCAATATTTCAACCATAATGTGGGAGGTAAGGTTGCACGATAAAAAATCTTATATGTTCCTTGTTTCTCTTGTTTTTGTCCCAAGGTTTAGGGTTTTGTCAGGGTTCCTACAGACAAGGGTTTTCCTTGTGCTATAGAACTTTGATATATGTGCGAGGTCGAATAATAGTATTCGGCCCAAGATCTCATGGCACCAACTAAGAAGGCTAGACCATGCCCTTAGTCGTACTACACGATTACCCAGGTACCAGAGAGTATCTTCCTGAGTGCTGTTCTCGGTGGCACTATAGCAGTCAGGAGGCCGATCAATTGATCTATGGAGGGTTCAGGATACCTAGGCCAGTCCATATACATGTGTTTTCTGATGTGCTACCACTTGAAGGGGTACCAATACGGGTTACAAGGGTGTCCAACAATCTGAGCTTAAGTACCTGATCCAGATTATTTTCGGCATGAAATGAGATCGGAGATATAATAAAGAAATGCACAGAGATATTGCAGATATTCAATAATATAATGGAAATATATCAATGATGCAACCATAAACACAGATATACAGTAATACACAATTTCTATTAATGAAATAAATGTACAGAGACTGTAAAATACAGAGTGAAAGACTCGATAGAAAGGTGGCAACTTATCTCTGAGAAGAGATGTGATGGCTACTCACATTCGCAAGAAGATGATTACAATGAGGCTCTGAAGGCCTTTTTACAATAAACAGGAATGCCAAATGTCCTATACATCCAAAAACCTAACCTTAGGAGATGAAGCGCCAAAAGTCATGTGGGCCCCGTTTGGGTAAGTTAGTACATCAACTTCCTGGGGTCGTAACTTTTGCATACGTTCTTCGTTTTAGGCGTATGATAGCTTGTTGGAAAGGTATCGTCGATGAGACTAATTTTGGGGGATCAATTATGTTCATCTATCATTGAGAACATCGATCTTGAAAAAGATTCATTTGGGCCCTCAAAATGGCCTCGAAAGTTAAAAACTGCTAAAAATAGTAAATTGCAAATTTTCTAGAAAACTATTTTGAGCCAGTCGAAAATAGTGGGTGGCCATCGATATTCACCTGGATCAATCCTCCCTCCTTAGGAACAAATGGTCTCCATTGCATTGAGTTCCCAGGGGAGAGGGAAAAATGTTTGCTGAATCTGCATCTTGGTGAGTTGCTTGCCTTTCTGGAGACATTGCGCTGCTCAGTTTGTGGAAGTCTGTCATGAACCTGTTGAGGATGAGGTTGTTCAAAAAGTCAGGCTACATGAGAGGACGGTGTGTAGAAGGAATCTTTTTTCTTTTCTGCAACCTTGTCGACCTGCTTCTGTTGGATAGAAGGTTCTTGGGCTGAAGTTGTAGTGGTTGTAGTGTTCTTCTGTTCCCATTTTGAACAAATTGTGAAGAAGCTGAATTTTGCAGTATGAGATAATACCTTGCAATACTTTTTAGGTGGAACAATATTCAAAACTACCTCTGGTATTCTGTAGAGATGAACCCCTAGAGAAACAATGACACTGCGGGGTCGAGACTCATAAACAGTGTGGCACTTCCACATATATGGTTGGCCCAAGAGAACATCACAGACATCTAGTGGGGAAACATCACATAATACCTCATCCTTGAAGGGTTGGATGCCATATGAAAGTCAACATTCCTGGCTAACACGAAGATCTCGTCCTTGGCGAAGCCACCCAATGTTGTATGGCTGCGGGTGTGGTGTTTTTGAAAATCCCAACTATTTGATGACCTTTGCTAAGATGAGGTTCTTCTAGATTCCACTATCAACAATAAAATGCAGCGGGGTCCCCTTCACCCACATCTGTGAATGAAAAAGGCGCTCCCCCTCTTTAGGATCTGTTGGTTCTTCTGGTTGAATTCTTGCGGTCGCAATAATAACAATGGGGTCTGCGTCAATGATCTATCCTTTACCAGTATTTTCAGAATCAGATTCTGAATCAGGGTTCAGCTCCTTGTCTTTGATCTAGGCCACCAATGACTGTTTTAAGTGACATTCATCAGTGTTGTGCCAGGAGATTTTGTGGAAATTGCACCATTTTTCAGTGCCCTTGTCTTCCCGTGACCCTTCTTTTCATGTGGCTTGGACTAGTTTTCGGGATATTGTTTGTTAGGGACGTCTTTGTCATACTTTCGTTGTTGCGGATTTGCAGAACCAAAATCCCATTTTTTCTGGTGCTTAAATTTCTACTCGATTTTAACAACATATCGATAGGTAGCACCGAGTGATTAGATGTCCAGAAAATCCATTTCAGTTTGGATGTATCTGTGTAGAGCCCCACAGTATTTCAAAACCAAATGTCGTTTGGAGTCTTTGATACCCAGCTTGGTGTGCAAGGTATGGAAGGTATTGGTGAACTATGGAATTGCTTGGCCCCTCTCTTACCGCAGTGTGGTCCATCTCATGTACTGGTCCTCATAGTTGTCAATAGGGTAATATTGTTCCTTTACCGCATCCACAAAAAAATCCCAAGTGGGATCGGCCCCATATATTTCAGACTCCTCTGTGGAACTCTACTCCCAATAAGTTTCCCACCAATGTTTGACATGGGGGAGATATTTAAGGAGTGCGAAGGTGATATTTTCTTTGTCGGAAAATTTGTGAACATAGAAATAACCTTCTAGCAGATTTAGCAGATTATTTTCGGCACGAAATTAGATCGGAGATATAATAAAGAAATGCACAGAGATATCGCAGATATTCAATAATATAACAGAAATATATCAGCAATGCAACCATAAACACAAATATAGAGTAATACACGATTTTTATTAATGAAATAAATGTACAGAGACTATAAAATACAGAGTGAAAGACTCGATGGAATGGTGGCAAGTTATCTCTGAGAAGAGATGTGACGGCTACTCGCATTCGCAAGAACATGATTACAATGAGGATATGAAGGTCTTTTTACAATAAACAGGAATTCCAAAAGTCCTATACATCCAAAAAACTAACCCTAGGAGATGAAGTGCCAAAAGTCATGTGGGCCCTGTTTGGGTAAGTTAGTGCATCAGCTTCCCGGGGTTGTAACTTTTGCATACGATCTTCGTTTTAGGCGTATGATAGCTTGTTGGAAAGGTATAATCGAGGAGATTCATTTTAGGGTCTTAATTATTCCTTCATATATAATTGAGAACCTCTATCTCTAAAAACCTTCCTTTGGGCCCTCAAAATGGCCCCGGAAGTTAAAAACTGCTAAAAATAGTAAATTGCCAAATTTGCCAGAAAACTGTTTTGAGCTAGTCAAAAAAGGTGGATGGCCACCAATATCCACCTATATCAGTACCTCTTGTATTTCCTACATTTATTCTTCTTTGACCACATATTTATGTGTTGAACGATGAATCTTTGTAGTTTTAAGACGTTGGAATACGTCTCTACCCAGAAAAAATTTACCCCACAATTCCTTCCAAGGAAAGAGATATGAAACCACTTGTAAGGTACCAGATCTATTATAATAGAAGAAAAAAGTAATACCACAGAGAATAACAATGGAACAACACAATATATGAAACCACAACACCAAAATAATACCTTTTTTGATAGGAAACAATGTTCACTTTCCTCTCCGAGGGGGAAACCTCCAACAGAGAAACACTCTATTACAATAATTCTCAAGACAAAACTTCTCATGTCTCCTACTCTTATTTATACTAATTCTATCTTCTAAAGATCATTCTAGAGAAATATCCTTCTTGAAGCATAAGCTTCTATTAGGTATTCTTGTATTGACTTGTTCCAATTTATTAAATAGACCTTATTAATTAATGTCAACCTTTATTACATGGAAATATTTTATTCTACCTACATGAGGGATTAGGGAGGTTAGGTCCCTAATAACACTGATACCAAATGAATCAGTAACACTCAAGAAAAACCCCCAATATACACTATTTCCACTATGATTGGTCAAACTTTGGAGGGGTAATTTATGTTTCTCTTCCGCACGCGACGTCATGTTTAGTCCCTATGTTATAGGGGGTTTCCATATATGCCTATATGAAAGTTGTATTTTTTCACTCTTTTGTGTTCTATAGTGTTGTTTCAATGGCCTTGGAGAATTTACTCTCCACCCTACAACCAAGGCCCTAAAATGCTATATTATTTGGTTTTCTATAAAAGAAAAAAATCTAATTGATTTTATATTATGTGCTTGTTCTTTTTATGGTTGTTGTTACTCAAAAGGGTAAATGAAGTTAAATTTTATGGTGTTATCACTCTGACTCCAAGAAGACTTCAAAATAAAAAATGAATGGAATGCAATCTCTAGTTTTGATGAGGCCTGTCTATAGAAATGAGAAAGAGGTTTTAAGAAAATAAACAAGTGTAACATTCAATGAAAGAAACATGAATCACTCTTTGAATGCAAAAGGTGTTTGGTATCTGATCTTAAAAATTGATCCAGGTGGATATTGGTGGCCACCCACCTATTCCAACTGGCTTATCTTGACAGTTTTTAGTTCAACATGCTCTTCGATAATTCTTTGTAATTGTGGGTTCTACACTTTTGGGGATGTCTGAAGCCCTGCACAACTTCCAGGTGGAGTTTGGTGGCCACCCACCTAATCCAACTAGCTTGTTTTGGAAGTTTTCATGTTAGTACATCTTTTTGTACTTCCAGGGCCGTTTTGGGGCCCTAAACAATTTCTTTTTTTGGCTTTCCACGATCAAATTGTAGATAGAGTTAGAGTTTGATGACATAATGTGTATTTCTCAAAAATATCTTTCCAGCGGGCTATCACGTGCCTAAAAAGAGGTCATATGCAAAAGTTACGACCCCAAGAAGTTGTGGTACCAACTTACCCATTAGAGCCCACATAACTTTTGGCGTTTCATCTCCTAGGGTTAGGTTTTTGGATGTATAGGGTTTGAGAATTCATAAGTAATTTTAAAAAGGCCTCTAGAGCCTCATTGTAATCTGTTGAAATAATGTAATTGCGAAGAGCATTCTTATTATTTTATTATTGGATTAAATCCCCATTGTGGATTATTCATGTCATTATTATTATTATTCTTATTGGATTAATCCCCATTGAGGATTAATCACGTCGGTAATTGTATAAGGACCAAATCCCCTTTTGCGGATTGGTCATCGGACAATTACAAAGTGCAGAATAAAAAGTCGGCCCCAGCAGTTATCATTGAAGACCCAGAAATTAATTAAAGGTGGATTTACCCACCCAGAGTGAGAGGTCGGCCCTGCCAAGTTGTGACCTTTAACACATGCCATTCTTGTATAAATAAGAGGCTAGCGCCTCACTTCAAACACACA
>SNQJ01S0007427.1:120134-145750 GCA_010110895.2 Picea sitchensis | reverse complement strand
GTTGAATGACCAACCCAGTAACAAACAATTTCAAAAGTTAGATTTGTCTTTCTTCATGTCGAATGTTATTTAAGATAGAAGATATCATAATATATGGTTAGAGGGTCAAACGTTACTTAAGACAGAAGACGTCATGATATATGTTTGGAGAATTAAGGATATCTGGAGTAATATAACAGGCTGTTATACTTTTGTTGGGTCAAGAATTACAGTCCTTCTCCTTCATATATATGTGATTGTGTATCTACATTACCTTGTAGAGTAGAGTAATCATGTTTAGTAGATTTAGGTAAGTGAAGGCTCAGTCACAAAGTCAATAGTCAATATATATTGACTTTGTTGCATACTTCAATGACAATGAGTGAAGGGTTGACTTTGTGACTGAGTAGAGTCAATAGTCAATATATATTGACTTTGTGGCATACTTCAATGAGAATGAGTGAACGGTTGACTTTGTTATGGAGTAGTGTAATGACTGGGTTAATATACAGTCTACTAGCCAGCATTGAATGTTGGGGCAGGTGGATTATAGGCAGAAAGATCCTAAAACAATTTAGATTCAACTACCTATAATCCACTCATAATTCATCTGCAGCTACCTCAGCATTGAATGTTTGGGGAGGTGGGGGAGGTGGAACAGGTGGATTATAAACCGATCAAATCTTAAAACAATTTAGATTCAACTACCTATAATCCACCTGCATCTGCCCAATGCTGCCTAGAAGGCTGAATATTGCTGTCTCTCCAATGACAGGAATCTACAATCAGATTAATCTCAAACCTTTGGATTTACCTAGAATGTGATATTTGTTCAGTCACCTAGAATGTGATATTTGTTCCATTGTATTGGTAACGATTTGGGATGACCATGAATTATAAAAAACGAGAGGGAAAATCGCGTGGATGTTGTTGGATGACATAAGGGAATGGTAGAAGTGAAAGATTGAAAACTAGTTGAGACATAATATCTCTTTTACGCACGCTAGAGCCNTGGTAACGATTTGGGATGACCATGAATTATAAAAAACGAGAGGGAAAATCGCGTGGATGTTGTTGGATGACATAAGGGAATGGTAGAAGTGAAAGATTGAAAACTAGTTGAGACATAATATCTCTTTTACGCACGCTAGAGCCCCATTTGTTTTTAAGAAACACACAAAATCTTCCTGGAAACAATCCCTGGAACAGTTGTGGAGTTACTTAGCGACGATTATGAATGAGAACACTAGAAGAAGAGGATTTTATATGCTTAAATTTTTACTGGAGTGGTTTGAAAAAATATTGAATGATTTCTACGAGGATGAAGCAATAGAAACAAGGCTTTGTTTTGATAATATAAAAAACTAGTCCTTTGCAATTCAAAGGATATATAAGCAAGAAACTTCATAGAAAGAGATGATTGCGAACAACTACCACTCCTCACCATTAAAGAGTAAGTCAAGGTTGGAGATGGAGGGGTCTATCCATGAGATGGGTCAAAAAGAGTAGTTGGCTGATCGATGGATGCGTAACTATCCATGAGGTGGGTCAAGAGGAGTAGTTGTGATAAAAAGGAAAAATGTTGAGAAGTTGAGGAAGAATACAAATGAAGAAAACCAATAAAATAACAAAAAATCAATGAAGAAAAAATTAGAAAGAAAGATGAGCAGTTGAATGAAAGAAATATAAACTTTCATATTGATCCGGATTTACCTGACAATAGTTAGGTTTAGACTCAGAATCTACGAGAATTGGAGTAGACAAGGTTTGAGGCTATGGAAGAGGTATGATACAAGGTTGGGCATGCCATGCCATTTCAATTATGGTCTGTCTATCCCTCCTGTATTGATAAATGAAGAACATAACAAAGTGTTTTTATTATGAGTATGGGAAATGCAAATGCAAATGGATGAAAAGAAAATATATTGGAAAAAAAAATAGAAGAAAATAATTGTATATTATAAAAGAATTTTATGATCTTACTATTTTAATATTATTTTTTAGTTTGTTTTTATTGAATGTAGCTTGGGTTGTTGAGAAGAATAATTGTTATCCTAGCCACCAGATTCAATTTCTTGTAAGTGACATGTAATGTTCTTAATGAATCTATAAAATACTCTTGTTTTTTAGTACCTACTCTTGTTGTTGAGTAATCTTCCCATGTTCTCTTGCCTCCATCAACCACATCTATCTTGAAACACTATTCCTCAAAAATTTAATTTATTCTTGAAGAATATAAAGAGAGTTGTAATTTAATGAAAAAAAAGACAAAATAGAAAAAGTCAAAGCTGGGCTTGAAGAAGATAAAGAGAGTTGGGAGGCCTGTCCTTGCACCTAACCTTATTTTAACTTATTTTCCTATTCACTCTTACATCACGGGATTTTTTTGGTTGAGTGATAGGAATTGCTGTCCAAATTTCAATGAGAAGATTGAGAATGGACTAAAAAAAAAATTTGAGTACATTATAACCTACATATTATGAAGAGTTTGGTCGATTTTGTATTGTAATTGTGTTTAGAGTAGTGTTTTAAGGATTTTTCAGCAGGTGGAATCCATTTATACATGATGCAATTTAAATAACAGAAAAAAAATGATTTTGTCCAAATTTATATAACCGGATTCCAACCAAAAAAATCTAAAAGATAGAACGTTTAGCCAAAACCATTATATTGTCGAAATTTATATAACCGGATTCCAACCAAAAAAATCTAAAAAATAGAACGTTAAACCAAAACCATTATATTTTATTTGTAAAATTTCTTTCTCCTGACTGATTTTGTACTGAAACTGTGTTTTACTTGATAGTTTCTTTCTCCTTAAGTAGCAATACCTCTTTATCTTGTACAGTTGGTTTATTTTTCAATACCTCTTTATCTTGTACAGTTGGTTTATTTTTCAGGCTGGAGATTTATAGTTGCCATTCTTTGGTTCTTGCACCATTTTAATTACTAAACTCAGGCATGGCCGTACGCAGCAACAGGTAGACCTGCGAGGCTGTACGAACATTTGGGGAATAGTTGGAGGTCGTACATGGATTTTACAGGCCGTATGCTGCCTAGTTGACCGTGTCCATCTTCAAGACGTCATGCGACTGGTTGTTGGCATAAAAAGGAGTTAGCCAATGTGCCATGAGTTATCAAGTTAATGTGCCATGATTGCTCATTCATTAATGTGCCATGAGTTATCAAGTTTCATTCATAACTGAATTAATTGCCCCTCCCATTATTGGGTTGTGCGTGGCATAAGTTGTTGGGTTCATATTCGGTTTTTTTTTGTGGTTAGTTGAATTTATCATTTCTTTTATTTCTATTCATTTCTTGATATAATAATAATAATAATAATAATAATAATAATCTATTTTTAAGGTCACGGCCAAGCCACATCAAATTGGTGTATGAGACCCCCTTGTTTGTGGGACAAGGGACCCCCTTGTTAATATGTATGCAATATTAATCAATTATGTAGTGGAGCTAAAATTGAAAATGCAAATGTTGATGAGGAAATGATCATTCATACATGATTTTGAGTTAACGACTATCACTGTATGGTGGATATGTCATTTGCATTCAAATTAGTTTAATTCAAGCACATGAATTAAGATCACGTTGAGTTTTTTATTTTTATCCTACATTATATAAAGTATAATTCGAGCACAAGCTATTAATAGAATTTTCTTTTTCCGATATATAGTGTTATCTCTTTCATTGAAATCATTTGCAACCACAGAAAGAGATTCCTTAATTTCTAGGAGTCCATGTGTGTGAAATGCACTCACCAACAACTTACAAATCATATAGTAACCGTTTACAAATCATATAGTATCATAGATCAAGTTTAAATATACTTGGTGAGACTTATATGATAAACACCTACAATGATTACAATAGAAGTGGACAAGAATTGTTATCGGGTCTTCAAAGAAGTAGAGGACCAACAATGACAGGGGGTCATCATGGAGAAGATGAAGAAGAAGATCTTAAGGTTAGGTAGGATCAACTAGAACAGAGCATTGCCACATGAACGACAATGGTAACACAACTCCTAGTAGAAAAGGATATGGTGGCACCCTCAATAGAGACTCCACATGGATAACACAAGTCTAACCTAGAAGATTAAAAAAAAGAGGAGAAACCAAAGTTAGAGTTGAAGACTAAAATAGAGATGGGAGAATGTAACTATAGTAGAATGTAGGTGCCTTTTTGTGTAGAGGAAAGGGTGGGCATCAAGCCATACGTAGGAAAAGTTGATTCCATCAAATGAAACAAATGGTTATTGTTATAGCCTTATTTGCCACCCCAGAGTCCCATGGGGGATTTATTGATGATGATATTGAGACACACTCTTCTGCCATGGATTTGATTCACTTATGAGGATGATCATGCTTGAACTACTTGATAGAGCGCAATCGATCTGTTGAGCACACACTTATACTTTGAGGGGGTGAACCAATATAAGACAATTTTTAAACATTCATCAACCATAGGAACAATTTTTATAATTTTTTTTAGGAACCAACCTACTGTTACAAATATTTGTAGCCATCAACCTATTGGAGACACCAATGCCCACTGTAGGCACCAACCTGCTCTTACATATCTTCGTAGACACTAATATATTGGAGACATTGATCCCCATCCCTAAAAACCAACTTAACAAGAGACACCAATCTCTTTATTTGAGTGGCACCATCCTTCAAGTTACAATTCATTTTTAGTACATATAAATTCTTTAAAAGATGATAACATTCACATTACCTTCACCGAGTATGCTTGCTACTTCTTCCTTCACTAGGTCTGACCAAAATTTCAATATCCAAATGAAATTTATGGTAACTTTCCCAAAGCTTGTTGTTTTTGGCCGCTTCCCAAGAACTAACTTGTATAACATGCTTGCTACTTCTTCCTTCACTAGGTCTGACCAAAATTTCAATATCCAAATGAAATTTATGGTAACTTTCCCAAAGCTTGTTGTTTTTGGCCTCTTCCCAAGAACTAACTTGTACAACATGCCACGTATCCAATTTTACAAATATGATTATGAAAAGTTTACTTGAGGTACTTTGGTACGTCTCCTCATATCCTTGAAAATTTCACAGTAAAAAAAGTCCGAGAAAAGAAGTTATAGAGAAAATGCAAAGCTGGCCTATTTGAAATTGATTTTCAGGACCATTTTGAAACCCTAAATTTCACAGGGTATATCTTAGAAGGTATATCGAACCAAAGTCTAAAATTTTTACCTGAGGTACTTATGTATGTCTCCTCAGATCCCTGAAAATTTCATAGTATGAAAAGTCCCAGAAAATAAGTTATATCGAAAATGTCAAACTAACATGTTTGAAACTAATTTCAAAACTATTTAGAAACCCTAACTTCCATAAGAAATATCTCAGAAAGTATAGCGAACCAACATTAAATTTTAAACACATGTATCTAGAGATCTCACCTCTGTCTCCTCAAAATTACATGATCGAAAATAAGTTATAGAAAAAGTGCCAAACTCACATGTTTGAAACTAATTTCAAGAGCATTCAGGAACCCTAAATTCCACATGGAATATGTATAGCAAACCAATGTCTAAAATTTTGACCACATGTATCTAGCGATCTCATTTTCATCTCCTCAAAGTTTCATAATCTGAAACATCCTAAAAATAATTTATCGTGAAAATGTGAAGCTAACCTACGATTTCACAACTCTCCCCTTTTGGAATGATATTCATTCTTTGCTCATGTCCAATTCTTCAAATGCTATTACATTTTTCACCACACACTTTCTCTCAATTCTTTCTCCTTTTATATTTAATCATATCCCTTCATGAAGGGACATGTTAATCCTTAAGTAGCAATACCTCTTTATCTTCCACAGTTGGTTTATTTTTCAGGCTGGAGATTTATGGTTGCCATTCTTTGGTTCTTGCACTGTTTTAATTACTAAATTCAGGCATGGTCGTACGCAGCAAGAGGTAGACCTTTTAGGTAGTATGAACATTTGGGGAATAGTTGGAGGTCGTACATGGATTTTACAAGCCGTATGCGGCCTAGTTGACCGTGTCCATATTCACGATGTCATGCGACTGGTTGTTGGCATAAAAAGGAGTTCGCTTGGACGATTGCTCATTCGTTAATGTGCCATGAGTTATCAAGTTTCATTTATAACTATATTAATTGCCCCTACCATTATTGGGTTGTGCGTGGCATAAGTTGTTGGGTTCATATTTGGTTTTTTTGGTGGGTAGTGGAATCTATCATTTCTCTTATTCCCGTTCATCTCTTGATATATGTATGTAATATTAATCAATTATGTAGTGGAGCGAAATTGAAAATGAAAATGGAGATGAGTAAATGATCATTGATACATGATTTTGAGTTAACAATTATCACTGTATGGTGGATATGTCATTTGCATTCAAATTAGTTTAATACAAGCACATGAATTAAGATCAGGTTGAGCTTTTTATTTGTATCATACCTTACATAAAGTATAATTCGAGCACAAGCTATCAATATAATTTTCTTTTTCCAATATATAGTGTATATCTCTTTCATTGAAATCATTTGCAACCACTAAAAGAGATTCCTTAATTTCTAGGAGTCCATGTGTGTCAAATGCACTCGCCAAGCATTTACAAATCATACAGTATCAGAGATCAAGTTTAAATATACTTGGTGAGACTTATATGATAAACACCTTCAATGATTACAATAGAAGTGGACAAGAATTGTTATTGGGTCTTCAAAGAAGTAGAGGACCAACAATGGCAGGTGGTCATCATGGAGAAGATGAAGAGGAAGATCTTAAGGTTAGGTAGGATCAGCTAGAACACCGAATTTCCACATGAACAACAATGGTAACACAACTCCTAGTAGAAAAGGGTATGGAGGCACCCTCAATAGAGTGGCAACGTCTTGGACTTCACTCTGTTGGGGAGAGCCCTCCGGTGAGTTGGTAGGCAAGGATTGAGAACCTTCCATATCTTCTTGGGGTAAGCCTTGCATCCTACATGAACGACGTGGAGGGTCGATTGTGATCGAGTTAGAAACTTATGAAAGAAATTCTATGGCCAACTTGGGTAAACAAACCACATGCGCTAGTAAAATCTAGGAAACAAAACCAAGCAAACAAGACCTTCCAATTCTGAAGTCACTAGTTGGTGATGAAATCCAACGTCGCGACAACGAGACAAGAAGGGGCTGGGCTAGGGTGGAAAAGTTACGTTGACGACCTGCTTAACAGACTTACACCGTGGTGGAATCTCCCACACATAATCGTGGGCATACCCTCCAAGGATCCTGAGTGAGTTTGGCCAACGTCGATTCCAGGTACCATGAAGACTTACCCCTTCACAGTCACCTTGTGTAAGACCCTAAGAAGGTAGGCTACTAAGGTTACCACCAACAACAATGGTGCCTGGGGGAATAGTCGACAGTCCGATCCACATGCACGGGTAGGGTATCTAGCCCGAAATAAACTTGAGAGGCTTCCACTCATCATTGTGGGTATACGTTCAAGTGACCCCCATAATACATGAAATCTCTACACTGATATCAACAAAGCAGGGTGAGTAACT
Source organism: Picea sitchensis (assembly GCA_010110895.2). NCBI lineage: Eukaryota > Viridiplantae > Streptophyta > Pinopsida > Pinales > Pinaceae > Picea > Picea sitchensis. Next base: position 138,204 of record SNQJ01S0007427.1, on the reverse strand, counting down.
CTGTCAATCTCGATGCGACCTCAGGTTTGACCCTTGTGTGAGAAGGGCTTCCCAGAAAAAAATGCTGCAAATGGAATTTGACACTCCTTATCACAAGATGCTATTGTGTTTTTTATGCTTTGGAGAGTGTGCCTCACTGTCTATTCCAAAGCTCTAGCCTAGCTAATGTTGGTGTAAAAGAGCCCTAGAAAAAATTACTAGTTGAATTTTAAAATTGTGCAATATTATTAAAGGCTATTGTTACCCAAAAGGAGACGGAAACGAAACCGATGTTGTGTGAGACTCTGACCCAAAAATGCATAAATAGGAATGAATGATACAATTTTTTTGTTCAATGAATCCTATTTATAGGAGAGAAAGATGAGTTTTCTGGAACAATACGAACTACGATGTATGATCTTCTCTGAAATGTAATATCAAACAACCATGAACAATGCAAATTCCCTATTCATTCTCTTTCAATACTTAAATACCAATATTTTCGAATAAAAAGTTGCCTAAAAAAGAAAATGTCTTGAATTTTTAATAGAAACCAAACACGAGGGGTGGAACTAAGAAAAAACAAGCAACCGATGAAAAAGAAATACACAACAAACACCCAAACCAATCTTTCAATGAAGACAAAATTAACAAACTGACAAGACCAGTCTCTTCAAATGCACATGGGTAACACTTTTCCAAGTAATAAGCAATTGAAAAGAACAATTGATCTCAACTTTTAAACCAATCAAAGGCTCCCAACCAAACAAGCACTTAGATTTCAAAACCGGAGATTATACCCTTGTTGCGAAAGGGTAAAGAGGTAAAAATTAAGAAAACATGATCAAGAAGAGCTTTCGATTTTTGGAAACTAATCATTTACAAGATTTGAAGTCAAGAAACATTCAATCACTAGCCAGAGAAGTTCTTCCTAGACACACAAACAAATCTAGGCATCCAAGGACACAAAAGACTTCATCCAAAATTTTTGCAAGTGGGTTCGCAGGTTGGCAGTGGGGTATAGTGCAAGAATCAAGGACTCTTGCAGGATAGACATAGGAATAATGCGAGAAGTTCACACTGAACTGAAAAACAGGGTGCAAACTTTAGTGGTTCTCACAGGCTACAGAAGGGTGCAGTGCAAGAAGGTCCGTAATCAAGCAATATTTGGAAAAGAGACAAAACTTCGAAGGGAACTTCTAGATCCAGGGAGTCTGAAAGGCTCTCCTCAAGACTCAGAGATTGATGGGAATGAAAAATGGTAGGTTAAGAGCAAATGGCCAAGAAAAAACCACCCAAAATGGGGTGTATCCCCAGTGGAGTCGCCAATTTTGTTATCAGATAAATTGGTAGGTGCGGACACTAATTGATCTCCCTAGATCCACCTAGATCTAGAACAAAACAGGACAGGACATGACTCTTTTCCTAATTTGTAGTCATTGAATCTACTAATAAGAAGGAATGAGTGACATACCTTTATATCGCTTCATTAGGTCTATGTTGTTCCCGCTTTGCTCCGGTGCTCTTGTGAGGTCAGGTCCAAGACAACACAAACCAACTAAAGTGAATATAGCAAAGTATATTCAATGTCAACCTATGCATATGATCAAGGAGTTATGCTATAAAATAAGAGTGATTTTATGGGAAAGGGACTTGTCATTGTATTATATTAAATGAAAGTAGAAGATACAACCTGATCGCCTTCATGTCGCAAGCTTCCTTTCAGTGACACTTGGTTCCAACACACACACTTGCTCTGCACTTGGATGAAGAAGATCCAATACCTCTTGATAGACCAAATAGAGTCTTCAAGCTTCTGTCCAAGCAGGGTTCTTCACACAATTCTTTCACCAATTCTTCATTCAATCTTGCTTAACCTTTTCCATGACAAACCTTTCAATATATAGGAGAAGGAGGGATGGTTACATGGATGAGCATGATCCCACCAAATCTGAGAAGTCAGTAGGATGCCAACCATGCTAATGCCAACTCATTTTCTAGAAGATCCCCTTCTAGAACCTTCGTGACCTCTTCTCCTTTCCAAGCTTAAAAACAGGTTCGCACCCTATCTATGGAGCAGACTGCGAACAGTTCACACCCTAAGTGTGGGTGTCCTACGAGAATGAGGGATTTTCGCACCCTGTAACATAGGCAGCTTGTGAACTCATCTTAAAAATGTGTTTTTTGGAAGAAGACAACAGTCACTTTTCTCAGGAAAAAAGTCGTTGTGGGAGCCTGAATACAACACTGTAGAGACATCACCAGAGTGACCAAAATAATGTGTAACAAGGAGGATTTCAACACTGGAGAAGAGGAGCTCATGAGTAGGAGCTCATGATTTTCCTAGTAGGGGAGTATGATGCAGGAGAATCGCTCCTCCTCATCAAACGTGCCAGCATGCCAACACGCAGATGTGCAATGGAGAAGGGGAGAGGCACCGACCCTCCCAAATTTTTCAATTTGAAATCTTATCCCATGGGGATTTGCGTTGTAAGTTTGTAAGAGCTAGACAATACCTTTGTACATGTAGTGTTTGGATTGCCTTAAATAGTTACTTGTCACAGTTTCAGATCGTAGTCAGGTCTGGATAAACATTTATGGAATGTAGTCATAGAGGTATGGTGTCATAACTGAGATAGCGATGGCACTAAGGTGGTGAAGAGGATTAAGCTCGTAGAGCACTCTTTTGTAATGGGCAGAGAGGAGAGAATAATGGGGAGGCCTTAGGAGGTCTTATAATGTCTGAGAGAGATCTTGAGAGAACTGGGACTTTGTTACAGTCCATTTTTTGTAAAACATCTGTATAGACACATAGAGATAATAGAAAAACAGTTTTTCCTGCATACAATGTGTTTATGTATTTGTGTGCATTTTATGTTTTTATGCATTTTCATGGTTTGAATGCATAACTGGTGAAGTATTGTATGATTTTTTATTGTTTCTCGTCTTTGAGTTTCCGAGTGCAAGGAGTGCACACAGTCCACAAAGAGTGTGTTGACAGAGGTTTAAACCTCAAGGGAAAGCTTAGGAGGGATATCGTTGAACCTTCAACAACGAAAGTGAAAGGAGTCCACAGGAAGAAATCTATATTGAGTTTAGTGAAAATAAGAGTTACTGAGGATTTTGTAGAGCTCTTCCAGGTGGGCATCGAGTGAGTGCAAGAGTGCACATGAAGAAATCTATGTTGAGTTTGGTTAGAAACAGAGTTTATGAACACTCTGTGAGGAAAATCTTTGCAAGGTGTGCATAGAGCAAGGAGAACACCAGTATGGCGAGAATACTTTGAGTTTTGACGAAATCCCAGAAATGCAAGGAGTGTGTGGGAGATCGAAATATTTGAGGAGATCAAGCTCAGAAGGGAAAAATCAAAGAGTGCGTATGAGACAGACTTATTCTAAGTCCAAAATCTCAGAAGAGATAATGCTTGAAAGAGCGTAAAAGAGACCCAAAGGAGTCGAGTTCACGAGAGAAAGTTCAAAGGAAGAGATCTTTGAACGTGGACTAAGTCTTCCAAGGTGAGAGAAGTCTAAATCTTAAGAGGAGGAGTGACCACAACCATCAGATTGGTTGTGAGGAGGAACCTAGACCATTATATATACACCCAAGAAACAAAAGGAAGCACAAAGAAGAAGAACAGATCCCATCCATTGGATCAAAGCACAAAGGATCAACAATCGTTGGATTCAGACGAAGGTGCATGAGATTTAACATTGTGCACACACTCAGGAGAGTGGAATCACAAAATTCCCGACGTCATTTGGGACCGTCCATCATCTGGGAGGATGCATGGTGGAAATCCATCCATTTCAGGTGAAGAAGCTCCGGGAATAATGAGCGCATAGGAGTTGAGACTCCCGAAGCTCGAAGAGCCGAAGCACCAGAGAGCCAGAGAGTCGAAGAGCCGAAGCACCGGAGAGCCGAAGAGCTGAAGCACCAAGGAGCCAAAGCACCAAAAAGTGAAGATATCTAGATCGTTAGATCTAGAGAGACACGTGGCGACAGATCATGAGATATGGGAAAATTGTATGGATTCTCTAAGTTGAGATTTGAGATTCATGAAGCCTGAAGTCCCAAAGTGATCGGTAACTGTCAGATCAAGAGGAGACATGGTGAAGATCTGAGCACTCTGGATAAAGTCCTGAAGTGATCTATAGCCGTGAGATCAAGAGGAGACGTGGCGAAAATCTAAGCACTTTGGGTAAAGTCCCGAAGTGATCTTTAACTGTCAGATCAAGAGGAGACATGGCGGAAATATGTGAACTCTGGGTAAATTTCCAGAGAGATTCATAGCCATCGGATTTAGGGGAGACGTGGAATAGATCCATGCACTCCGGGTAAAGACCCAAAGTAAACTTCAACTATTGATTCAAGGAGGACACGTGGCGCCAGATCGAGAACTCCAGAAGAAAATGGAGGAGGAAAAGGCCGAAGATCTGGAGGAGATCTTGATTGTTGATCGAGAAGGGAGTCTGAGGACCATTGATCTGGTTGAGGAGGCCAAAGTCCCAAAGCGGGAGTACAACCGTTGATTAGGGAGGATGCGTGTCAACAGATATTCCACTCTGGAAGATAACGAGTCAGCAGGGGCAAGGATTTGAGAATTGAGATTCCCAAAGGTCTGACTCACAAAGGAGATCTTGGCCGTAGATCCAAGGAGATAGGTGGCGACATATCTTCTACTCCAGGAGAGTGGAGTTTAAGAATTCAAACTCTCGAAGGTCGGAAAGGTGGAGTCAACGACAACTGTTGGTCCATAGGGGAGCTATGTGTCGACAGATCGTGGAGATATGGGGGGGAGACGCATGGAAGGAGTAAATAAGAGTGGAGCAGAGATTCGATAAGAGTCGTTGATCGTGAGGAGCACCGAGAGGCTAGATATTGACGAATTAGAAGGATTGTGAAGCCAAAACTTACGCAGAGGATAATTTCTATAGAGCGGGCCACAATTGGAACCACTGTATTCACAAAGTGGTATGTGGCAACACGAGGACACAAACCACTCTTGCCCGCGCCCGCAATCGCGCATTATCATAAGGGCACAACCCAAGGACATTTGAAGGAAGGGGCTAGTGAAGAGGAGTTGGCGCCCATTATGCAGGAGCATCATAAGCAACCAACAAAGAAAGTGCAAAGGTAGAAGATAGATGGACATGCACCAACGCACATTTTGAAAATGTTTTAAATTTAAATAAAGAGAAATTAATGTAATAGCTGGGAGACGTATTTACATTTATGTTTTGGAGATTGTAAATAGATCTTGAGCGTTTCTCACATCTGTCGAATAAAGAGGCATTTATTGTAATTTATGAAAAGTTGTTGTAGTTTTTAATTCAGATTAGATAGCTTGTAGTGTAGGAGGGAAAACAGATAGAAAGACAGCATCGCTTGTATCATTGTATCATTCCCAATTGTAAGAGTTGAGTAAGATGTAGAGATGTAGAGAGAAAGATCACAGAGAAGAATCCATGTACAGGAACATTTGAGTTAATATATGAATGCTTTGACTCAATTTCATGGTGTTATTATGCTTACTGTTTACATCCATTGAAGGGTATGTTTACAGTGTTTTGTTTCTCTGTTATGCATTTATTTCAATGTTGTGTGTGTATGAATGCTCTTGATTTCATGTTGAATGTATGAAATCTGTGAGGAGAGAAGAATGAGGTTCAATTGTTTCTCTTCCTAAGAAATCTTGCAAAGAGGGAAGTGAAGGTCCGCAAGGTGTGCATCGACGAAGTTATGAGTTTTATCTCAGAAAGCTCAGGAGAGATATCATTGTGCTCATACCAACAAAAGTGCAGAGATAGCACAGAGCCGTGCAAGGTGTGCGCAGGCCGGTTGAAGTCCTAGACTTTATCAACCAAGGGGAAGTTGAAGGACCATTGTTGCAAGGAGTGCACAGAGTCAAAGCATCAAATAACTAGAGGTTATTTGCAAATGCCGCAAGGTGTGCATGCAGGAATTCCTTAGAGTCCAGGATTTCTGGGAGAATCAAGCTCAGAAGGGATAAAACCTTGAAGAGTTCGAGGGAAAGAAAGTGTTGAAATCACCCAACAGATAGAAAAAATCAGAAGGGTTGACGCCAAAGTGTTTGGTGAAGGAGTTTTGAAACAGAAAGGATGATGGAAATGATTCCAGAGGAAGTGTCGATTTACCGTGGGCTGTCAGATCTAGTTAACCAGCAAGGGAGATAAGGCCGATATTTGTTGGGTGTTAGAAGATCAGGAGGGATAGTGGCCTTTGGATTAGGATCAACAGGAGTCATTGATCTCATCCTTGAATTTCTCTATTTCAAAATTTGGGAAGTGGAGAAGGCTGTGGTTCGGAGTCAAGAGTCGTGAACTCCTGATTCGTGAAGTCTCGAATGAACTAGGATTGTCAGATCATGGGGGAGCTCAGAGCCGTTGATCTATGGCAAGGTTTGTCGTGGTTTCGAAAGACAACAAAAGGAGTTTTTGCATATCAAAATGTCGATACGCAAAATCTCAATTGCCTAAAAGACTGGGCCCTAGCTCATAGTCAGAGGTCACATCCGAGAAAAGTCAAGGAATGAATCAAATTCCTGTTGGCATTTTCAGGTTTCGGGGATTGTTGAGTCAAGGGAGCTCACATATAGAATCACGAAGTCATGAAAACCGAAATACCCATTTGGGTAAAGGCTGTGGTCATATCTGCAATCATGAGGGAGAGATTTGGCGCTTAGTCTTGTTTGCACAGGCGTAACTCATAAGGACTTGTGGATGCACACCAGTGTGTGTTAGATATTTCTGCAGGAAATCAAAGAGTCAATTCGACTCAAGGGGAAGATAAGGAACGGTCCTAAGACCGAGAGGTCGCACAAAACCGGCTGAGGCAGGGGGTGCTGAGTCAGAGTGGTATCAGAGACTAGCCTACATTTTTTTTTTTTTCTGCAAGGAACATGTTGAAAGAATGCCGCCAAGAAGGAGAGAAAGACCAATGCTCGATCCAACTATGGAAAGGGTGATGAGAGAAATCTGTGCTCAATTAGATGCTATGGAAACAACACAGAGATGGGAAGTTGACGCTGGAGATGTTAGTGAAGCCGAAAGAGAAAATGAGGTTGGAGCTGAGGAAGAAGTCGTAGCCGAAGATGCTGTAGAAGAAGGTCTATTCAGGGCTATTGCAAGAATCAGAGCCAGAGAAAAGATAGACATTCCAATGTATGAAGGCAAATTAGATGTTGAAGAGATGCTAGATTGGTTTAGGGCTCTGGATAAATACTTTGACTATGAGGATGTCGAGGAAGACAAGAAGGTCAAAGATGTCGTCACTAGACTTAAAGGGCATGCAACACTATGGTGGGATGAACTGCAAGCTGATAGGCATTGTAAAGGAAAACAAAGAATCAAAAGTTGGGATAGGATGGTTACAAAAATGAAAGCCATGTTTATACCCAGAGACTATCATATCATTCTATTTCGAAGAATGCAAAAATTGAGACAGAATATGATGACAGTGAAGGAATACACTGAGGAATTTTACAGGCTCAACATCAGAGTTGGTCATCGTGAAAGTGATAATGAAAAGGTTGCTAGATATATGAATGGTCTGATATATGAAATCCAGAATGAGATGAGTATGATGACGATAAGGAATGTGGAATATGCATGTCAAATGGCTCTGAAGGCTGAAGATAAATTGGCCTGAAAGCAAGGTCAAAGAGGCCGAGGTCAAAGTCAGAGCAGAGGCAAAGCAATTTCCCAAGACAGGACTCAAACGCTGAAGGAAGAAGAAAAGAAACCTCATAGTCACCCTGAAAGAGGAGGAAGTTCATAGGGAGGACAATATGCCGATAAAAATACTTTTCAGCGAGCAAGAGGAAGAGGAAGAGGCAGAGAAGGTGAGATAAAATGTTTTGTTTGTGGAAAGACATGACATAAATATTTTGAATGCCCTGATAGAAAAAGATATGGAGGCAAAGCTCACATTTCTGAGGCATAAGGGTGAAATGTTGAGGTAGAAGATGCATAAGGCGGAAGATCCTTAATGATGAGGAAAATTATCTTGAAACCAGAGAAAGAGATAGAGAATCCAGTCCAAAGAAACAATTTGTTCCGATCTACTTGCAAGACCAAGGATAGGGTATGCAAGGTAATAGTGGATAGTGGAAGCACAAATAATCTAGTATCCATAGAGATGGTGGAGAAGCTGGAATTGAAGACAGTTGCACATCCAAGCCCATACAAGGTTTTCGTGGTTGCAAAAGGGACATCAGGTAAATGTCACTATACAGTGTCTAGTTGAATTTAAGATAGGGGGATATAAGGATGAAATTTTGTGTGATGTTATTCCCATGGATGTCTGCCACCTATTTTTGGGGAGACCGTGGCAATATGACATAAATGTTGTTCATGATGGGAGAAAGAACACATACACCTTGGAGAAAAATGGTAGAACACATATGTTACTGCCAATTAAGGATAAGGAGGTGAAAACAGAAGCCAACAATACTATACTTCTCATGAGTGGGAAGGAACTTCTTGAGGAAGTCAAGAAATATGAAGAAATGCGGTGGTAAGAAAACCCAGAGTCGTCTTGACTAGTACCAAGATAGATGATTTACCTGAGGAAATTCAGGAATTGCTGGAGGGATTTGTTGAGATAGTAGTGGATGAATTACCTTGTTCATTTCCGCCCATCAGGAGCATAAGTCATCACATTGATCTTATACCTGGAGCAAGTTTACCAAACAAGGCCGCGTACAAATTGACGCCGCAGGAAAATGAAGAAGTCAAAAGACAAGTCCAGGATTTGATGGACAAAGGATTGGTTAGAGAAATATTGAGTCCATGCGTTGTACCTACAGTGTTAACCCCAAAGAAAGATGGTGGATGAAGAATGTGTACTGACTCAAGAGCTATAAACAAAATCACCATCAGGTACATATTTGCTTTACCGAGGATGGATGACTTGATGGATTGCTTGAGTGCAGCAAAGTTTTTTTTGAAGATTGATCTGAAAAGTGGATATCATCAGATTAGAATGAGGGAAGGTGATGAATGGAAGACATCATTCAAGATGAATGAAGGAATGTATGAATGGCTTATCATGTCATTTGGTCTGACGAATGCACCAAGTACTTTTATGAGATTGATGAACGAAGTCTTGAAGTATTTCAATGGAAATTTTGTAATCATATATCTTGATGATATACTGATCTTTAGTAATACTAAAGAAGAACATCTTAAGCATTTAGCTACAGTAGTGAGAAGGTTACAACAAGAGAAATTGCTAATAAATTTGAATAAGTCATCTTTCATGAAGAAAGAACTCATTTATTTGGGTTTTGTAATCTCTTCGAATGAATTGAAGATGGATCCGGAGAAGGTAAAAGCAATCAGAGATTGGCCATCACCAAAGAGTATCTTTGAAGTTCGAATCTTCCATGGATTGGCTAGTTTTTACATAAAGTTCATCAGCAATTTCAGTGGAATATGTGCACCAATGATGGACACAGTCAAGAAAAGACACAAATCTTTTCATTGGACAGAGGAAGAAGAGAAAATTTTCAAGTTGCTGCAGGAGAAGATAACTGGACAGCCAGTTCTGGTTCTACCAGATTTCAACAAAACATTTCAAGTGAGATGTGACACAAGTGGAATTATGATTGGAGCAGTCTTAAGTCAAGACAACATGCCGATTGCATACTTTAGTGAGAAACTGAATGATGCAAAGATGAAATATTCACCGTATGATAAAGCGTTGAAGAAATGGATACATTACTTGGTTCCGAAGGATTTTGTCTTGTATAGCGATAACCATGCATTACAATTCATAACTCGACAAGAGAAACTGAACCAGAAGCATGCAAAATGGGTTGAATACATGAAAAATTTTACTTTTGTTATAAAGCATATTTTTGGAATTGCTTACAAAGTTGTTGATGCTTTGAGCATGAAATGTTTGATTTTGCAGGTGTTCAGAGTAAATACCTTAGGTTTCGATAACCTCAAGGATATGTACAGGGATGATTCAGATTTTAAGGATGCTTATGAAGCATGTGAGAATCCAGTTGTCAATGACAGAAGCCAATGGATTGAATACTTGATCCAGGATGGAATATTGTTCAGGGGTAATCAATTATGTATTCCGAAGAGTTCTATGAGAGAGAATCTTCTAAAGGAAAAGCATAGTGGAGGATTGGCTGGACATTTCGGCCATGAAAAAACATTTGCGCAAATGAATGGCTCATACTATTGCCAAGGGTTGAGGACATATGTCAATAAATTCATGAACAGATGCAGAATTTGTCAGCACACAAAAGGGAAAAGACAAAATACATGGTTGTATCATCCATTGCCAATACCGAAGAGGCCATGGGATGCAGTAAGTATGGATTTTGTGTTAGGACTGCCAAGGACGCAAAGAGGGTGTGATTCAATCTTTGTGGTAGTCGATAGATTTTCTAAAATGGCACATTTCATTCCATGTCAGAAAACCAGTGATGCAACTCACATTGCAAATATGTTTTTCAAGGAAGTTGTTAGACTTCACGGCTTACCCAAGAGTATTGTATCGGACAAGGATACCAAATTTGTTGGTCATTTTTGGAGGACCCTATGGAAAAATATGGGGAGTAATTTATCTTGTAGCTCAACATATCATCCTCAGATGGATGGACAAACTGAGGTAGTAAACAAAAGTTTAGGAGATCTGTTAAGGAGTTTGGTAGATGAACATCATAGTTAGTGGGATCAGATTCTGCCACAGGTGGAATTTGCATATAACGATTCACCAAACATGAGTACAGGACAAAGCACATTCTAGATCATGTATGGAATGTAGCCGAGAGGAGTATCCGAGTTGAGAGACTTAGAGAAGGATGAATTCAAAAGTACTAGTGCAAAGGATTTTGCAGCGGGAATGCAAGAACTCCATAGCAAGATTAAGGAGTGATTGCAAAATTCTGACCAGAAATATAAAGCAGAGCAGATCAACACAGAAGAAAACTTCAGTTTGAAGTAGGTGATTTGGTCTTAGCGCATCTTAGAAAATAAAGGTTCCCAAGGGGAACATACAACAAGATGAAAATGAAGAAAATTGGGCCATTTAAAATCATAAGAAAGTTTGAGGCAAACACTTATGATATTGAATTACTAGATGAGGTAGGAATATCGCCCATATTCAACATAGATGACCTATATCCTTACAGGGTTGATGAAATAGGAGAAGAAGAGAATCGGAAGGAAGTTCAATGGGTTAACCAATTATCGGTAGCTAAAAGGCCACAGATGAAAAAGATTATTGATCGGAGAGTTGGAAAGAAGACTCGAAGGAAAACATACTTTGAATATTTGGTAAAATGGAAAAACATCCGATTGAAGATGCCAGTTGGGACAGGATAGAAAATATCTGAACAGTGCAGGAGATCATGAACAGGAGTTCATGAATTTTCTAGCCAGAGGAGTATGATGCAGGAGCATCGTAAGTAGCTAGCAAAGCAAGTGCAAAGGTAGAAGATAGTTGGATATGCACCAGTGCACATTTTGAAAATGTTTTAAATTTAAATAAAGATACATTAATGTAATAACCGGGAGACGTATTTACATTTATGTTTTGGATATTGTAAACAGATCTTGAGCGTTTCTCACATCTGTCAGATAAAGAGGCATTTATTGTAATTTATGAAAAGTTGTTGTAGCTTTTATTTTAGATTAGATATCTTGTAGTGTAGGAGGGAAAACAGATAGAAAGACACCCTCACTTGTATCATTGTATCATTCCCAATTATAAGAGTTGAGTAAGTTGTAGAGCTGTAGAGAGAAAGAGAACATAGAAGAATCCATGTACATGAACATTTGAGTTAATATATGAATGCTTTGACTCAATTTCATGGTGTTATTATGCTTATTGTTTACATTTGTTGAAGGGTATGTTTATAGTGTTTTGTTTCTTTGTTATCCATTTATTTCAATATTGTGTGTGTATGAATGCTCTTAATTTCATGTTGAATGTATGAAATATGTGAGGAGAGAAGAATGAGGTTCAATTGTTTCTCTTCTTGAGAAATCCTACAAAGAGGGCAGTGAACGTCCGCAAGGTGTGCATCGACGAAGTTCTGAGTTTTATCTCAGAAAGCTTAGGAGAGATATCATTGTGCTCATACCAATAGAAGTGAAGAGATATCACAGAGCCGTGCAAAGTGTGCGTAGGCCGGTTGAAGTCCCATATTTTATCAACCAAGGGGAAGTTGAAGGACCGTTGTTGCAAGGAGTGCACAGATTTGAAGGGTCAAATAACTAGAGGTTATTTGCAAATGCCGCAAGGTGTGGGTGCAAGAATTCCTTAGAGTCCAATATTTCCAAGAGAATCAAGCTTAGAAGGGATAGAACCTTGAAGAGTTCAAGGGAAAGAAAGTGTTGAAGTCCCCCAACAGATATAAAAAATCAGAAGGGTTGACGCCAGAGTGTTTGGCGAATGAGTTTTGAAACAAAAAGGATGTTGGAAACACTTCTCGAGGAAGTGTCAATTTACCATGGGCCGTCGGATCTAGTTAACCAACAAGGGAGATAAGGCCGAGATTTATTAGGTGTTAGAAGCTCAGGAGGGATAGTGGTCGTTGGATTAGGATCAAGATGATTCGTTGATCTCATCGTTGAATTTCTCTCTTTCGAAATTCGAGAAGTGGAGAAGGTTGTGGTTCAGAGTCGAGAGTCGTGAACTCTTGATTCACAAAGTCTTGAAAGAACTAGGGTCGTTAGATCATGGGCGAGCTTAGAGCCGTTGATCTGTGGCAAGGGGTTGTCATGGTTTTGGAAGTCAGGGAAAGTGGTTGTTGCGTGATTGGGTTCAATTGTGCTATTAATTATGTTATGTGAATTTTATAATCTTCCATTGCCTGCACTATTCTTCCAATCTTTTCTTTTTTCTGTAAATGCGTCCCTTTTTGCGTGTTGTCTGGAATTGAATTGAAAAATTCTTCTACACATTTCTCTATTTGGCCAATGCACTTCCTTTCCTCGTATTTCTCAATATGTACTTTGTTGAGGGTTATCTTCAATGTGTCCCTTATGTCCTTGGTTGTTTGTAACTTTGTTGCGGCTACGTGTGCTCTTGATTAGATCTCTTGTGTTACACTAACTTGCATTTTATATAACACTTTGGTTGGGACCTTGTCTAGCACCAAGTCCAATTGATTAATGTCTTTCATGGCCTTCTGCGCTCTCTCCTCATATATTTGCGGCATATCCTGAGTGATCAAAAAAATTTCACTACCCGCCACTATGAGCTAGACAGTCTCATGTGCCTGAACTGTCTTTTCCTAAGAAGTCTGTTGTGGTTGTGCCTTGTCCTTCTGTTGTGTTGCGTAATTGTAGTTGTTATAAATTTTCCTTAACTTCTGATATCTTCTTTATGATCTCCTCTCTCTGCTTCTCATCATTGTCCCATGACTCTGTTGTGCGGATATGCACCTTCTCAGCTACTAGTTAAGCATAATCATGTGTCAATGTCAGCTTTGGGATGCTTTTATGTGCGTTCATATTTTTTCTCTGGCCTGCTTCCTATAGCACCATCCTCTTCATTGGTAAGGTTTTTTGTCTATGTTGAAGTTGTTGTCGAACTGTTGGATTTCTACGACATGCTAGTTTCTACTAGATGATTCCCTTTGTGTCCCTTGTTTAAGGTCATTGGTACCCTCCACTAATCTAGCCAATCTTTCATATCCCATTGAAATAACTCTCCAGTGATGTAGTACCTCATCTACAACCAATTCTTCTTTGGATATCTCTTTTCCTGAATCCATATATTGTGCCTTGATACCTAAAAATTTGTTATCTCTTTGTGATCCTTCACCACTTATGATGGTATCCTCCATGTCTCAACCACCTTTTCCGGTATCTCCTCTAAGTACATTGCAAATATATTGGAGTTGGCCTTCCTATATTTTGGAGTTGAAGTGTTCCATAATGTTTCATATTGTGTTGCGCAACACTTTACTATCCTTTGAAAAAACATGTTTTATTTTGGGTGTCTCCATCCCACTAGTGATATAAGTATGATCAACCATGAGTAATGAACTTTTTTCCTAAGTCTTGTGCATCTTTGCAATCACCCAAAAATAGGTTCAATAAATACAAACTCCATATATGTAAAGTCCCCTTCACACACTACACAACTACTGCTATTAATCTTGTCAGTGCCTCTTCCTTGCGACACTTCCTGAATAATTTTCATTACATTAATTTCATTTCCAGTCTTGTCATAGGTTCATTGATCCTATTAATTATAATTCCCCTACACCCTCTAACTGTTCCATATGTTTTCTTCATCTCCTTTGCCAGGGTCTTCTCCTTAGTTTTATCATCCAGATATTTCTCAGGTGTCTCTCCATCAGTGGGAAGACCTATGATCTTCGCAATAAGATCAACATCGATTGGTACTGTCTTGTCTAGCCATAAAATACCCCCATGTACTAACTCCCACAATTATTTGAAGCATTTATTCAAATCCTTTCCACGTCCAAAATGAGGTATTTCTAGTAGGTTCATTATCCATGTGTTGTATAACCATGTAATCCATTGCTTAGGTTCCAATATTGGAAATCTTGTTGCACTGATCCATTTTCTCCACATGTATACATGTGGCTCAAATTCAAGGAATTTATCTCTATCTTCTACGTCCTGGTATGTGTACCTTAGTTTTTCTACACATCCTAAAATGTTAGGAAGGATTTTGATTCTTCCTGGTATGCATGGTATGGCTATTGCGACTTTTGTCTACTTGCGTGGTGACCTCTGTATTAGTTGTTTCCCCTTCCTATTTTATGTCACAGTTGATGGAATTTCCTGTTGATTTGCTTCTTCTTCTTCCTATGTGTCTGATTCTGGTTCTCCTATAACATTTTATACTTGCACTTGTTCTTGTGTTTGATGTATTGTCTCTGTGATAGGTTTTTGTACTGGTTCAGTCTCTTCCCTAGGATCATCTGAATCTGCCCTTTTGTCATCTTCCTCATGTGTATACTACAGTTCTCCCTAACCAATTTGTCATGTGGGGTTTTGTTTTTTGGTAGGTTTTCTTCCTTCAACCCTTGGATCCACATCCATATTCTCCTCGACCGACCTATATTCTTCCACAAGCATGGGGCTCATTGATTTAGGTGATGTAATCATGTCCATGTCTATGACTCTTGCTTGTTGAATAGGGTTTTCAACTTTTGGTACTTTCTCCTTCATAAATCTTGTGTTGTTGCAGGTGTTCCCTGACATTTGACTAGGTGCTCCAACCTTCAGTGGTGCCATACTACAAAATATTGAACCTACTGCTCTAAATTGTTGTTGAAAACTCCACAGATACTTGGTCTCTTTGTGTGTTTGTTCCGCTTTATTTCCTTATCTCTCATCTTCTCTAAGTCACAATGAGGCTTAGATTGCAAGTTTCCTAATTTTATATGGTCTGCCATAAATGTTATGTTGTATCCAACTTTTTCCTTGACCTCCTTTTTTAATGTTATCGACCAATTTTCATGTTGTGTTTGATTTTTCCATCACACAGTGTCTTCATATTCTGTCATACCTATTTCTAACTTTTGTTGTGCACTATATCCTTCAACTGTGTATCTACCACTTATCCATCTACCTACTTCTTTTTGGACCTTTTCTCATTTTTCTTCCTTTTTCTTATTTTACTCATTTGTTCTTTTCTTTTTCTTATTTTAATTCATATTATATACAATATGTAAAAATCTACTTTTCTACGCACATCTACTGAGGGTTGGTAGGTTGACTATCCCTATACAATTTCAGTCAACTACCATTCACCAATCCTTGAATCTCCTTTCCTGCTAATTCCTATAGCTGCACAACACCTCCAACTGTGACATAATTTATCTCATATGGCCCTAGCCAATACATCCTGAACTTCTGTGGGTGCTGTAAATATTTACTGTCATAGGGGAGAATCAGATCTCCTTCTTTTAAGTTCTTCTTCTTGATGTGTCTGTTATTCCAAGCCTTTTCCTTTGTTTTCTTTACCTGTTGATGGAAACCAACTACAATTATGTCTTCTTCTAATTCCATGAGTTGTGCCAATCTTTCTTGAGTTGCGCCTCTTTATCTCATATATGTAATTTTTTCACCAAATAGACTAGGTATCAATTATTCTAGAGGAACTATTACTTCCTGTCCATACACTAATCTAAAAGGTGTATGCCATGTAAGCTTCTTTCATGTATTTCTACAGGCCCATAATAATGTTCGTATCTTCAAATCCCAGTCCTCCCTATTCACATTGAAAATATTGGTTAAGGCATTCTCCAATATCTTGTTAAACACTTCCACTGTCCCATTAGCCTGAGGATGGTAAGGATTTCTCCTCTAATGATGTATCTCAAGTTCTTCAGTAATTTATTGGATAGTACTATTGACAAAATGTCTCCCCTGATCACTCATCGAAACTCTAGGGCACCCAAACATTGTGAACACTTGATCAAATAAGAAGTGTGTTGTTGTCTCTGTGTTGCAATCCTTTACTGGTGTTGTGTCAACTCATCTGGTCAAATATTTCATTATTGTAATGATATATCTGGCTCTTGATCTTCTGGCTAATGGATTAATTGGTTGTACAAAAACTATTTCCCACTTATCAAATATCTTCAAAGTTACTTGAGGTATTAATGGCATCTCATCCCTTCTGGATGGCTTTCCAACCCTCTTACATACATCACAATTATGACAATACTCCTTTGCATCATTGTGAACTGTTGACCACCATAATCTTGCGCGTACTATCTTATGCAGAGTAGCTTTCCTTGCATAATGTGCGTGTGCTTCTGCTAAAATGTTGTCTGCACCAAGTTTGTACAAGTGACATATATTCAGTTGGTAGTCTGCAGCTCTGGCCACCAAATTATTCTTATGCACAATATTAAATTCCCTTGGGGAAAATCCTATACTCAAAAAATCAATAATGTCAACAAAATATTCATCAGCAATGTGTACTGAAAACAATTGTGCATCTGGGAAGTTATCCTCCAAGTTACTTGGTTCTTCTCCATTAGTTATCTTGGAAAAATGATCTAGCTCTACATTCAATCTTCCAGGACTCACCACAACTTAAAAGTCAAACTCCTAAAATAAATGTAGCCATATGCATATTCTTCCCCCCAACATTGGATTATTGACTAAATATCTAAGAGCATAATGATATGTAAACATATTAAAATGTTGACCTAACAAATAATATCTAAATTTATGCAATGCATACACCATGGCCAACCCTTCTCTTTCTGTTGTATTGTAGTTTTGTTCTGAATATGAAAACATTCTACTTGCAAATGATATAGGGTGATCTATATCACCTTCTCATGGATGTGTTAATACTGCTCCAAGAATTATTGCAGATGCATCCTGTAACATATCCACTACCTAAATAATAAAAAATTTCGTTCTTCCTCAAGGAACAAAATCCCTGAAGTCCTACGGGGGTCTAGTGTGGGCTAGTTCTTCCCTGTTCACCTCCCTATGATCGTGGGTTAGGACCATAGGCCAAACAAACCAGGCGCCTTTCACAACTCGCGACCTCACGAGTCGTGAATCAAAGGCCCTCCAGTCTTCTTCACAAATCGTCGATACCCGAGATCACGAAATGGGTATAGCTTCCTTCTGTCAGCGTTCGCTACGCATGACCGCCGACTAGGCTAAACTCTAGCTCCTCTCGCTACTCGTGACTTCATAAGTCCAAGTGTTGAGCTTTCATGCCCTTCTCCCACGAATCCCCGAGACACAAGGAGTCAACGGAGCATTGACTCCCTTCTCTAGGCGAGGCGGGTCCACCCGTCCATCACGTGGGCCCCACCTTGAAGTGTTGCCATGTGTTCTCTCGTGCTTGGCTCTAGGCACTTCGCTACTCGTGACTTGGAGCGCCCAACCTTTGGGTTCTTACCTTGCAAACCTCCAAGGTAGCGAGATCCCTGGATCTCTGCCACCTGTCCTCCTCAGGTGGACGATCCTGATCCTCTCGTGGCTTCGTCACTCGCGACTTGGAGTATCCAAACTTTGGGCTCTTACCTCGCGAACCTCCGAGGTAGCAAGATCCTTGGATCTCTGCCACCTGTCCTCCTTAGATGGAC